>VDFB02058242.1:269572452-269585760 GCA_007258455.2 Sequoia sempervirens
CCATCTAGAAAAGAAAAGTATCACTTTCTTGCAAGTGTGTCCAAAACTTAATCAACGAAGGGTAAGGGAAAGTGGTCCTTCTTGGTGGCAACATTAAGTTCCAAAAAATCAACATGAACTCACCATTTCCCTCATTTTTTAGGCACAATCACCAATGGAGACACCCACTGACTATCTTAAATGGGGTAGATAAATCCCGCATCTAGTAATTTCTACAATTCCCCTTTTACAATTTCTCTTAGTGCAAGGTTAACTCTTCTTTGTGGTTGTCTTATTGGGGTGCAATCATCTTTGATGTAAATTCGGTGTGTACAAAGTTTAGGGTCCAATTCCTTCATATCGCAATGTCCATGCCAGTAAATGTGATGGGTCCATATTAGTTTTCAATAACAATTGTTGTTCTTCACTTAATTTACTGTTAACATTAAGATATTTTCCTTCTGACACCTGTACTTGTGTAGTTAACTCTATCATGGTCACTTCATTAACACATGGTACCTTTAGTTCATATGGCAAAAATGTATGGGACATACCTATTGTTGTAGGAAGAGTGGTTGCAGGAAGAGTGGCTACAGGAAGAATGTCTGTAGGAACAGTGGCTACAGGAAGAGCAGGCAGAAGTGTCTTGATTGGAGTAGTAGAATGAGAAGATGATGCTTCCTCCACTTCACAATGGTTCTTAATGATGTTAGCCAATACTTCATCCTCATCTTGGAATTGCATGAAAGAGCTTCTGCCTAACATCATAAGCTATGCCACAAAATTAACTTCCTCGGCCTCTTCACCAACATGTGGCCATACGAGATTATCTTCATCATGAGATGGCTGAGTAGGAGGATAAAAAACAAATTTTTTCATGCTATTCCCATCTGAAATGGTCATGTCACTTGACTGAAATCTAATGTATGCATTTGCAGTTGCTAACCATGGCCTTCCAAGAATAATGGGATACTTGCCTAGTGTATCTTTAGAGAATCGCGAGATCTACTGAGTACTCACGGGGTCAAAACTACGCTGGATCCTCCACTAAAACACCGTAGGAGTAACAATGAGCCTATGTTGTTTCAGGCGATTGATGGTGGAATCTCATGCTTACAGCGTTTGACTGTTGCCGGGATGTCAGCAAGTCATTACATTTCTTGCTGCCCCTCGATAAATCAAAGCATTCTTTGCTTGGATTACGTTTTACCAACAATTTGCTACCACCAATTTCTGGAATTAGGCAGGGATAGTTGCGCCCTGGCGCTGATGTAAACTGTTTGTCCCGGAGCTATAGTTGGGTCTTTCTTTTTCCTACCTAGCTTCTTGATGAATGCTTCCTTGATTGCATTTTCGTAGATTGGAATATCTTTTATGGCCTAAAATAGAGGTATCTAGACACATATATGCTTTAGTTGATCCAAGATGTCAAAATTTGTATCCTCCTTTTCTTCCTTCTTCTTGGCAACTTACAATCTCTAAGGAAATGGTGGTTCTTGTTTAGTCTGCTTGACTTGGACTAGTTCAGGATTTTTAGGTACACTTAGATGAATGGGATCATTTAGAGGTTCCTCCTCCTCTTCCATAGGAAGTTCAGTGATAATAGGCTTGGAAGGGGCTGGTAGAGTAGTTCCTGAATGCAAGTGGATGTCACTTACACTCACAACATATGCAGGGAATTGATTTGAATTAGTAGAGTATGCAGGTTGCTGCTGTGGTTTGGTATTTGGATTGGGTGTTGGTTGAGTTGGTAGCTGAGTAGGTTTAGGTGCATTTGAGCTTGGATTAGCAAGTGGAGGCATTATAGCAGGCTGCTGGGGCTGAGAAGGTGGCTGCATGTAACCAGTTGTCTAGGTAGGCCATTACTGTCCTCCCCTCCATTGATTTGTTTGCTACCAATTTCCTAGAGGTGGCTGCAAATGCCCTTAAAATTACTACCAATTCCCCTGAGGTTGCTGCCACTGGGGTGGAGAGTTTTGATGATTGGGCCAAGCATTTGGAGTGTTACTCCAAAACTATGGTGGATATCCTCCATAATTGGATGGATATGGGGGATTCCATTGGTTACCAGATGAATATTTATTAAAATATGGCCCAACATAAGATAGTGGATCTGGTGGCATACCTTGTCTTGGAGCCCAAGGCTTCCTTAGTGCAACATAGTAGACTTGGTCTTCTTCAATCTGGACTGGTTTGAACTTAGGTGGAATCTACTTGCTTTCAAGATTAGCTACCATCTTGCATCTATAGTCCCTCTTCTTTTATCTACAGTGGGGGCAATACTCTATCAACATTGCCTCTGCCTCCTCTTACTTCTTCTTGACCTAAAGTGTATCTAGTTGAGTGACTAGATTATTTATAATGTCTTTCTTGAAGTCTGCCAGCAAATGAGTAATCTCCATTCTTGAAATTCCTTCGGTAGTTGACTTACCCATGGAAGATTGGTAAGCTCCCCCTTTCTTTGATACTACTCTAGAGTAATTTTGGAATATTTTCTTGATATCTTTCCAAGGAACTTAGGAGATATCTCCTCCTCCCATGAGGTCCAAGGCATCAGTGTAGCTATCATTGATTCCTCTCAGGAAAAACAACTTTTGTGAGTCTTCATTGAGTGTATGGTGTGGAGATTTTTGTAGGAAAAACAAAAACCTTGCAATATAATCTTCCAGGCTCTCATCTTCCTTTTGCTGCATCCTGAAAATGTCACCTCCTCTCATGTCACTGCCCCTATAATATTCCTTGTATTTCTCAAGGAATTTTGTCTTCATGTCTTCCTAAGTTTCCATAGTATCTCTACCTAGGCTCATGAACCATCTTAATGCAGCCTTTTGTTCCTATTTGCATCACCCATGCCTGCTTGATGTAGTTCCAAAGCAAAGGGGTTCTTAAGCTAATTTTGGTCTTCAGACACAATAGCACAAGAATAAATTAGCATCGACTTTGGCGCCGAATTTTAGTGTATTTTGAGCACATGAGTTGGACAATTTGGTTGGTGTTAAACTCAATGCAAACATGCATGGTTAGTTCGGCGTCCTATTTTGTGTCGACTTTTCCGCTGTATTGAGTGCTAGTTTTGGCACCGAAAAATCATGACGCATCCGTTAGCGCCTAAAATAGTGCTGGGAAGTAACGACAAAAATGGCGCCAAAATTGGCACCCAATTTGGCTTCCGATTTTGCTTCCATGTCTACTCCCATTTTTGCTTCTAGTTTTGCTTCCAATTTTGCATCCACTTTTGCTTCCAGTTTTTCCTCCAAGTTTGCATCCAATTTTGCTTTTGATTTTTCTTCCACTTTTGCTTCCAGTTTTGCTTCCAGTTTTGCTTCCACGTTTGCTTCCAGTTTTGCTTCTGGTTTTGCTTCTATTTTTGCTTCTGGTTTTGCTTCCAAGTTTGCTTCCGGTTTGCTTCTAAGTTTGCTTCTGGTTTTGCTTCTAGTTTTGCGTCCAAGTTTGCTTCTAGGTTTGCTTCCGATTTTGCTTCCAGTTTTTCTTCCAGATTTGCTTCCAGTTTTGCTTCCAGGTTTGCTTTCGGTTTGGCTTCCAATTTTACTTCCAAGATTGCTTTTGGTTTGCTTCTAGTTTGGCTTCCATTGTTGCTTCCTTTTTTGCTTCTAAAAATGCTTCTTATTTTGCTTTTATTTATTAATTTAATATGTTTTATTTCAATTTAATTAGTTAAATATATCGTGCCTCTTAAATAACTCATATGATTATAGAGTAAGAAAATTAATTATTTAACTCATATGATTAAATAACAATATAATTATTGTAACATGATCATAATCTATAATTAAAACAAGTAAATCAAATATCTATAATTTAATTGAATTTGACAACATCCATCTTGACCAGTAAATTAAAATCATCATACTTAATAAATATCCATCCAAAAATCATCAACCACTTTTAATATCTATAAATTGACAAGTCAATACTGATAAGATCATCATCATATATAACTAAAACAAGTGAAAGTCAAATATGCCAGTACATCAAAAACATGTCAAAATGATATATGTCCAATAGTCGACATAAGTGAAAATGATACATGTACAAATGATATAAATAAAATTGATAAATTATGTAACTCAAATTGATATAAGTCAAGACGATACATGTCCAAATGATATAGTGAAAATGATACGTGTTGATATGATACAACTCAACAATATAGTATAGTAGGCCGTGAAAATGATACATATGATAGTAATCATGAAAAGAATCATCATAATGATATATCAACAATGATCCATGATGTAGTCTATATGATCATGAATGTCACTGGTTACTATCACCAACTGGCTCATCATCATCATCACCATCCTGATCATCATCATCGTCGTTGTCGTCATCATCATTGTTACACTTCATTACCGATTGTCTTTGTCTGTCATCAAAACCCTGACTTGATCTGTATCGGTGGGAACCAGTATTTTGTGGATCTATGTCATGTTGAGGGATCATCTTATTCTTCACGGAAGACTAGGTGTTACTTTAAAAAGAAAAAACATTTAAAATGAAAAGTTATTATTTATTTCATGCAAGCAATTTATTTTACATTGCTTAATATCCCAATATTACAACATATGAGATGAAACCATAATCATATTACATCATATCAAAGTGCACATACCATAATAAAATTTCAAAATAGTTACAGCTAATACTGGTGAGTCAGGACAAACTTCAGCTTTCAAAAACAAAGCCAATTAAGCTGGTAGACTTGTGGATTAGGCCAACATTTGGTGGAAGAGGAAGAAAGATGACTAGAACTCTGGAGGCCCACCATAATGAATTTCAGTAGTCAACCATGAGAGTAGAAGAGAGAGCTGATATCATGTATCAAAACATTAAGCATGCATTCTTCCGGCTAGCGGAGAAGGAGATGATTACTTTTGCTTCATTTTCATTTTGCATAACCATATCTATTAGGGAACCAAGAAGAATAAGGATGTTAGGTTTTATGTGGAGGTAATAGGTGGTCAAACTCTAGGAGGGAAAAGAAAGGTGATATGATCGATATAGAATTGAGAAGAATAAGCAAGAGGAGAAGAAAAATAAAATCAATGCTGAGTTTCTTAAGAGTTGTCAAAGCGAGAGTAAAAGGCTTCTATCAAAGGAATTTTGAACTAGAGTTTGATATACCATTTAGAGAGCTTAGTTTTCATGGAGTTCCTTTCAAAGCCTATGCTTTTATTGTTCCTATAGTAAATTGTTTGGTAGAGTTGGTGGAATTACCTTTCTTAGTAATCACTATTAGTGAGATTGAGATTGTTAACCTTGAGAGAGTATGACTTGGAAAAAAGGCATTTGATATGGCTATTATTTTCAAAGACTTCAAGTGGGATGTACTCTGCATTGATTCCATTCCTCAATATTCCATGATGATGGCATCAAAGAGGGCAACTGAACTTCCATATGATATAAAGTATAAATGAAAGTAGAATAGACGGCCGGTGACCAATTTTGAAGAGTATTATTCTTGATGATCGAATAAAATTTATTGAAGATGAGGTGATTTGAGATTTTTGAAAATGGAAGCTGGGCCAGATTACGAATTCCACTCATTTAAGAAGAGTGAGATCGAGAGATATAGACATGATATGAAGAAGAGGAATCGAGGAATGATTTCATGTAGCCACCATCAAAGAGTGTTCTAATAGCTCAAGATGGAGGAACCTTATATAAGGATAATTTTCAATGTTGCAGGTACCAGCTTTAATGCCAACTACAATGGCAACATTGAAATTCCCTAGCAGTATTTATGTTAAGGAAATTTCCTTTAGATGCAAGGATTCAAAGTGCATCAACCATGTGGTACAAATGATTAAATCCCAGAGACAATCTGTAGCAATTAAAGAGTCTGAAAAGGTAGAGAGCTACACTGGTGACTCAAGAGAAACTTCAACTTTCAAAAAAAAATCCAATTAGGCTAGAAGACGTGTGGATCAGACCAAAATTTGGTGGAAGAGGATGAAAGATGATTGGAACTCTGGAGGCTTACCATAATGGATTTTGGTATTCAACCATGAGAGCAAAAGAGAGAGCTAATATCATATATCAAAATTCGCTTATACATTCTCCAGCGTAGCAGAGAAGAGGAGAATGATTACTTTGCTGTTTCATTTACATATATATCATGAAGTGGGAACCAGAAGACCAAGATATATCTAGTTTTGTAATGCCAAGGTAATGGATGTGTGGTCAAACTTTTGGAGGAGATCTTGATGTAAACCGAGGCATAAAAGTGGGGATGAATTAAAAGTTCATCTACATATGCCTTAATGTTTACTTCAATTTTATAATGTTTTCTTGACTGCTCCAGGAGGAGAAGAAACTTGACTTTAAAAAAATCCCGAATGGGTTGGTAAGGCGTGTGGATCGGTAACATTTGGTGGAAAGAAGGATGAAAGATGACCTAAACTACGGAGGCCTGTAATGGATTTCCGGTATTCAACCAGCGAGGCATAAGAGAGTTGATATCGTGTATCCAAAGAGCATTAAAGCATGCATTCTTCCGGTAGAGGAAAGGAGGAGATGATTACTGCTTCATTTTCATTTGCATAACCATATATCTGGCGTGGGAACCAAGAGATTAAGGATATGGTGCCCCACATGTGGAGGTGGATGTGAGGGTCAAACTTTAGGAGGGGAGATCCCAATGTTTTCCAAGAGGCATAAAGTTAGATGAATTAAGTTCACTTACATGTTTGCCAAAGTTTACTTCCAATTTTTATGACTGTCTTTTTTGACTGTCAGAGTTTACTTACAAATTTGAATTTTTTTTTTGGTCATTTTGATGAGGATATATTCAGCCAATGTGTAAGCACCTTTTGTTTGTATCACAAGCATCTATGCATTGCAAGAATTTTGATTATCTATGGTCTATAGCTATGCCGTCTCACTTATTGGATCTTCTATTTCAATGTTTTCTATGGCCTTCTTTGTTTGAGGTAGCACCTGACAATCCTTCCTCCTTTCCTTAGCTGAGAAGTGGACTTGAATTTGGAAATACTGCACTTTAAACCTAGCTATGGTTTAAGGAGAGCTATTCTAGCTTTGTTGTTGACACCCTCAATCTTCAACAAGGACTTAGATGCATGGAATGAAATGCAAGCTTTCAAACTTAGATTTGAATGTGCATAATTTGATTGATTATGGTTTTCATAGGTAGTTGTCTTTACATGACTATTATGGATTGTCAATACGTGTAATAGTGACTGCATCCTTATCAAGTTTGGCTACCCTTATTCAAAATGCCTTGCCCTTTGAACTCAATACAAAGTTGTGCATTGTTATTCCATATTTGTAACATGTAGGACATTTAAGGGGTATAACATATAGAAATTCAGTACTATCATCCAAGGAAAACTTATAGATGGTGTATCAAGAAAAACACAAAATTCTTTTATTAGGGTTAATGTTTTCTTCCCCCATGTTGCTGATATTTTCCCCAAAACATGTTTTTTTTATTATTTCAATGCATCTCAAAATTCAATGTATTGATTAACATTTGTTACACATTTCAGCTGTTTATGCAAATGATGCATATATGTTAACTCGATTAGTGTTGTTACTTTGGTAGTTTGAATTCTATGACAATCAACCATTATGCATTTCATCTACATCCTTCTACTATTTATTCATGCACATAAACGGTCATCTTGTAATCATAATATTTGAGCTCTATTTACTCATCCTACGCATCAATAAACAACTCAACACAAGAGATGCAAATTGACATATTAAGACAACAATATACAACTAAGTTATTGAAACTCAACTATTGATACCTCGTTCTCCATCCAAATTATAAAATCGTTCCACTTTTTGTTTTGTAACATATTCTTTTCAAATTGGTTTGGATGGCGACCATATTTCTCCTCTTGTCAAAACATGGCACATGGACTACTTAAACTAATTAATATGCAATCATTTACTTTTTCCAAGGAAATAAAAAAAATCATTTAACATATTAAATATACTTACAAATGTACAAATCAAGGCCTGTAAACCTTTCTAGCCACTGCGATGCGTGGCATGAAGTTTCTCAAGCCTAGCCTTGGAGGCCTTGTCCTGAAACATATACTAATTCAATTTAACTATGCACAAATAAAATTTAAATATTGTTTAATAAATTTGATATAATCTTATGAGAAAATTCAAATACCTGCGTACTCTTCTCACCGGACTTCCTCCATGCATCGAACTTCTCATATGATTTTACAAGCTCTTTCCATACTTTCACACTTACATCAATTGGCCTTCTTTTCTGCCTTAGCTCAAGAGGGATTTTTTTTATCTGCTTTGTTTGGTTGCATTGAAATCTCTTGCAATTTTGAGAAATTTGTAGCTTTATCTTCTTTACAGACCAATCTGTGCCAAAATCAGTCTCCATGTCATGGATAACTGCTTTTTTTTAGTTGCATGGGTATTTCTGAGAATGAAAAATGTAGATGGTCTTTGAATCGTTGAAGGCATGATTCCTTCAACCTATTCACAATTTTTTTCCCAACATCCGTCATTCGGACTTCCCCTGAAACCACCTCATATTCTATCTTTGTATTGTAGCTACCAATGCAAGATTGATAACATGGCATGGTGGAAGAAGTCTGTGTCCCAAGAGTGGTTGGGACATTGGAAGTCTCTGCTCCCTGTTCCACATTCTTAGAGTTTACTGTCATTTATTTCCTCCTGGATATTTTGTTCGATCCAAGATTAGTTGGGGAATCAATTGATTCACTTTGACACAATTGATTTGTTTACAATGTTTGGGGGGCGTTACTAGATTGTTTTTCTATGTATCTGGCAAGCGTTGTCCAGTCCACATTAACCAATTTGTTCACTGCCTCTACCCCCAATATGGAAGCTAATTCCTCTTTATCTTTGCCAGTCTCATGGCCCTATATATATATATATTTAAATTATATTTCTTCTTTTAAATTTAGAAATAAAAAACTAAAAAGTAAAATTCAAAGAAACAATAGAAACATTTACAAATCTATAAATTGACAATGAATTACCTCATTGTGGCCAAAGTTTGCTAACAATGTTCGCTTCCTTCTATTTCTTGACATTTTGAGGCGACCTAGGGCAAATTATTTTCATCTTGTCTGTGGAGGCAAATGAAGTATACACTGTCAGGTATGAAAATTTTCGTCCAGTTTGTGGTATGAAAGTTTATTTTGTGGGAAAATATGTTCGTTGGGTTTGCTTAGTGTTGATAATCTTATCATGAAAACTCTTTCATAATGAAATCTTGCACGAATTTTTCATGGCATCGGTGACTATGGCGCGATTGGGAAAAACCAAGCGGTTTCTGCATTTATTTTCAGCAGTTGCTCAACAGTGACATGTTTGCTGGGTTTGCTTAGTGATGATAACTTAGGGAAAATATGTTCGCTAGGTTTTCTTAGTGTTGATAATCTTATCATGAAAAATATTTCATAATGCAATCTTGCACAAATTTGTCATGGCATTGGTGACTATGGTGCAACTGGGAAAAACCAAGAGATTTCTATGTTTATTTTTAGTAGTTGCTCAGCAGTGATTGACCCAATTCCTAGATTTGCCAAACAGTTCACTATTTCCTTGATACCCGGGTTAGGGAAAGAATACAAAGGCATCCTGGCTTTGTGCTATAATATTTTGAGCCAAAGCTCAAATGGGTAGGGTAATTTTTTTTTTTTGGTTTCACAAAGGTTTTACAATTTATAATGATGGGACAATTTAGAGGTTGCCTAGACAGGTTAGGCCACAAACCAATAAACAATCACAAATTCAAATGCAATACAAAGAGCAGTAAACAATCATGAATTCAATGAAGAATTTTTTTTTGTAACCTTACCTATGGTGTCACAAACTAAATCGAATTTCTCATCAGTTGCTGGTAGTGCCCTGCTCTCTTCCTTCGCATGACATTTTTCCCTTTTTTGTCATCTAATTTCTTCCTTCACGTGGGCAAGTTTTAAATTTTTGATTTTGATTCATTAGTTGACGCTTTTAGTTAACACCAACTTTGCTTTTGACTTTTAACCAATTAACATGTAATCTGTTTGCATTTAAGAGGCGGTATGAAGTGCACCTATTGAATTTTATCATTGCTGTATAGTGACTATTTTCATTGTTGTGTATCATAGGATCTAGAGTGTTGGAAATAATTCCAACTCCTACCTTGTTTTTATGATCATCATTGTCCCATGGCTCCTTCATCAGCTTGGTGGGGTAGAGTAGTTTTTACCGCGGTCCCGCAAGGTGCTTCATCAATCGCTCTTGGCGAGTGATGCGGTGAAAGAAAGGTCTGTGGTGACACTTGTGATCTTCCTTCTATTCTGGCCGGTGTTGCGGTGGCTGCACCACCCAGAGTGTCGCTACCATTGGCATCGGTGACCATCGGTACTCTAACTGATCCATGTAGCTGAGTCACCGTGTGCGATTTTTCTTACTTGATCCCTCAAGTTACTTCTTCTGCATATAAATGGTAATGCAATGAAGCTTCTATGGAAGCATTTTTATTCATAGAGGAGGCCATGGAGAGAGGAAGTGGATGGTGTAGAAATAGTAAATTGCTAAGAGGAAAGTGGGTGGAAATAGATGAGACAATGGAATCTGTAGATATAATAGAGGTAAGAAGAGAAAGCAACCTCAACCAAAGGAGGATGGCGTTTATGAATTCACAAATGCTACAACATAGAGGAGATATCAATATGTCAAATATATGACTAAAGTGAGGTTTTGTGTTGGTTAGCATACTCGTTGAAATGACATAATTGGTGTACTAAACATTATTTACTATGTTGTGTATTATAGGGGCGAGACGAGGCCATGGCAACAAATCATGTCATATTAAATGAGGAGGCAACGGATGAAGCGGGACATCAGGTAATCAAATTTTGACTTAACTTAGGAAAAAATGATTTGATGGAATTTTGTGATACGTCCATCTTTTTTCATAGTATTATTGAAATTTATAATGTATAATCCAATCTTGACATAAATTTATGCATGTTGTTGATTATTTTAGATGGAGATTGGAGCAAATGTAGAGCCTGAGCATTCAACTAGCAAAATAAGAAGATATGTACGTGGACATGGAACTAAAACTATTAAATCACATAGACGACAGTGGGTGGAAGAGGATATGACAATGGATACTGAAGACACAACAAATGATTGCAATAAAGAAGAGGTAGGTCAGGACTATAGTACATGGGATGAATACTTTGAGCAAATTGTTGTTTGTGGATGTTCTGTATGTTGTGGAAAGAAAAAATTCAAACGAGTGATTGTACAAAGACATTACATATATGATGAGCTTCCAGTTAGTAGTATGCCTCCTACAATCGATTAAAACCAAAGAATAATAAATGAGTGTGGACTGATGTTTTATAAAATATGTTGTCAAAATTGTGTTTTATTTAAATTATTGTATAAAAAAGGTAGTCTATAAAATAATGTTCCATTATTCAATTGATGTATATATGTTCATACAATTTATATTTTTATTTTTTAAGCCATATTTGATTATATTTCTTTTAAATTGATACATTTATGATTTATCCAATTGTTGCCAAACATTAAATAATGCTTGCATTTTTTGATAGGAAGAAGATTTTGATGAAACACATACTAATATCCAAGATCCAACTGGGTTATTAAGATTTGGATGGGATGATCCAAACCATCCTTTAAACCATACAAGGGCGAGAAGAGCAAGATTGAAGAGAACACTACCACCTGAGAAATTTGAAGAGCTGATGAGAGTCGCATACATTGATGATAGGCCACCTAGCCTTAATGATGATGATCATGATAGTGAAAATGCCGTGCATGAAGAAGGATTGAATGAAATGCTTACAGGTTTCTTTGGGGATGGAAACAATTATGACAATAATGATGATATGGTTGACAATAACAATGATAGCAGGGGTAATTACCGCCAACGTAATGTTGATGATAACAACATCAAAGAATCCATCAAGCAAGTAGCAAAGACACCCGTGTTCAAATTGGGTGCAAGTAGAATCTCAAAACTGGCATGCACATTAATATTATTAGAAATCAAGTCACTATTTGGTTGGTCAGACAAAGGATTCACTACCCTACTGAAGTGAGTTGAAATCTATTTCTTACTTTGCATTGTCAATTGGTGTACATAATTCGTAAACATTCATCAACTTTGTTTATAAACAATCCTAGTATAGATTGACATATCAAACATGTTCATCATAAGTCAAACATTGAATTGATTTAATCTTTGGCAATCTTACATGGCACTAAAAACTAAAATATTCCTTGAAGAGAATGTGTTGCCATCAACTTGCAGAGAGGTGCGTCTGTTGTTGGTTGAGTTGGGGATTAAATATAAGCAAATTCATTCATGTAAAAATGATTGCATTTTATATAGAGATGAATATGAAAACAAGGTAGAATGCCCTGTATGCAAAGAGAAGAGATATTGTACAGATGTACAAGGTCCTACAGTTCCAAAGAAGGTTTTACCTCACATGCCAATTATACCTAGACTTCAACGAATGTTTAATTACAATTCACTAACATAATTGATCGACTGGCATGCAAAGAACATGAGTAAATGTGGATTCATGCGAATTATGGCCAACTCCAAAGCAATGAAACACATAGAGGAAAAATGGCCAAAAAAATTCAAAGATGAACCTCGTAGTATCAGGTTTGGTATTGCAATTGATGGAGTGTGCCCATTCTCTTTCCTGAGCTCAAATTATAGTGTTTGTCCAGTCGGATTGATAGTATACAATATTCCCCCATGGATGAGTGTTAGAAAGGAGCACCTTATGTTGACTCTCATTGTTCCAGGAAAACATCAAGTTAAAAACATGGATGTTTATCTTGCACCTTTTATTGATGAGATGCAACTGCTATGGAAAGGCATAAGAATGTATGACATATCACATCCTCCATCAAATAGGTCCTTCATGTTATATGGTGTGCTATGTTGGACTATTCATGATTTCCCAGGACTTGGTGTTTGTTTTGGTAAGATAAAATATTTACGTATTTACATTCATAATTTATTTTCATCCCAACTTTCATACTTAGTTTTATACTATTTTTTTTATGTTATTAACATTACTTATTGAATTGCAGGGCTTCAAACAAAGGGGATATTTGCATGTCCAAGATGTGCAGAACAATTTCAAGGGTGATATTCTAAAGATCTACATAAATTTATTTATGAAAACAATAGGGTTTTTCTACCACTAGATCATAGGTTTAGAAATTGCCTAAAGAATCAATTTGATGGAAAAGTTGAAAATAGAGGCCCTCCCATGATTATGGGTCCAGGTGATT
>VDFB02058242.1:269585860-269605004 GCA_007258455.2 Sequoia sempervirens
AGGGGTAAAAAAATTATTGATAATCAGAAAAGAACATTACAAGCAAAATAGAGGGACCAAGCCTCAAAAGCCCAAGAAAGCAATACCGAAACCTAGGAACAAACTCAACTATCTTCCAAAATCCTTCGATCCTCCTCAAGAAACCTATCTAAATCTTGTCGTAACTCGGGGGAAGCTTGCACCCAGTCCTCAATCTTCCAACTAACACCTTGCTTGGAAGCCCATTTGGCTAAACAATAAGCCACCTTATTCCACTCTCTCGGGATATGAACAAAAGAGACCTCCTCCATCCTAGAACTAACCTGAAGAATCTGCTGGACAACTGAGGCTAATTGCTAATTAATGTCAGACATCTTCCTCTCATTCAACAAGTTAATCAAGATCTGTGAATCCACTTCACAAATAACCTTTTTCCATCCCAATGCAAGGGCCCGCTCCACAGCATAGAGAATTACCATACCCTCCATAAGGTTAACCGTCTCCTCCCCCTCATGAATAGAAAACATAAATATCACTGAACCCCCTAAATCCCTACCCACCCCACCAATCCCAGCAAGCCCATGATTGCCACGAGAAGACCCATCAGTATTGATCTTCAAAACACCTGCCCACGGGGGTACCCATTTGCCCAATCTCTGTACTATCTTGTTCCCAAGCCTACCTCTCCTAGAAATGCCAGAGGAAGAATGAATCCCTTGCAATCCCAGTCTATCCACCAACTCAGCATCCCCTTTCTCCAGGGGAAACACCCTGTCACTCATAGCCGCAACAGACTCTTGTATCATACCTAACACCCACAGCCACACTTGCTGACCCCCCAACTTCATACCATGAAATATCCTGCGATTCCGCTCAAGCCAGGTTTGCCAAAGAAGAAAAGTAGGACCAACATACCAAACATCCTGCAAGAAGGAAGCCATCGATGGAGGTCTTCCCAATCTATCCCATAACTCCACCAAAGAAGAAGAGTGGACACAAGGTTGCTTCCAAACCCCCCACCACCAATGCCAAAGTTGGACAACAAAGGGGCAATGAAAAAACAAGTGTGAGGAATCCTCCTCCTCTTTCCCACAAAGAATGCAAGCTGAAGGCCCATGAAATCCCCGCTTGCGGATATTATCCCAGGTCAAGCACCTATTCCATGCCAGAGTCCAAACAAAGCAATTACATTTTGGCCGCGATAACTCATTCCAAACCCGCTTCCACCAATGAACCTCCACCCTGGCCAACTTTTGGGCCAATAACACCTAATAACCACAAGCAACTGTGTATATCCCCTTAGGATTGTGAATCCATGCAAGAATGTCCTCATCCAGAAGGGAGCTACAATGCCTACTGCAAAGAATTGTATTAAGTTCAGCACTGTTGTCCTCCATCCCCATAACAGGCCACTCCGCGGGGTCCTTCCAACAAGCCCTCACCAGCTGACCATTAAAAGATAAGGACTTGAAGTCACTTACCCGAGACCAACCAGCCTCAAAAAATATTTGACTCAGAGGAATCAAGTGAGGAAATTGAGATGTAAGAGGAGGGAAGCCATCCCAAGAGTCCGACCAAAAAAGAGCTTCAGAACCCCTTCTGCAAATCCAAAATAAACCATCCTTAATGAGCTTATCCCCCTTCTGGAGAGTGCTCCAAATCACTGAGCCTTTCCCCCCAAGAGGATACCTAGGGATATCATGTCGAGGGACACCCGGAAGATACTTATGAGATAGTAACCTGGCCCACAACTGATCCTATTCCACACACCATCTCCATAATAGCTTAGCAGCCATAGCCACTCCAAACAAAGTTGACTGGCGAAGACCCAAACCACCATATTGCTTAGGACTACACACATCCTCCCACCTGACCAAACTCCACTTGGAGGATGACAGGCAACCAGCCCATAAAAATTGCCTCTCAAGAGAATCCAACTCCCTAAGAAATCCCACCGGAGCCACCTGAAGCATGTACCTGTAAATAGGGAGAGCCTGAACAACAGACTTAAGAAGTTGAACTCGCCTAGCAAAAGACAACCATCTATGAGTCCAGTGATTGAGCTTCACTCGAAACTTATCAATAACATTCTGCCAAGAACCTTTGGGAAGCTGACCCACAGAAATTGGAATACCCAAATAATTAAAAGGGAGAGCCCCTATTTGAAATCTCAAAATATTAGCAATTCGTCTCTAAATGGGGCCCGACGTATTGAAGAAGAAGATGGAGGATTTATCCTCATTAATCATTTTCCTTGAAGCCCCCAAATAAACATCCAACACCTGCCTCAAAGAAGTAGCCTCCCTGATAGTAGCCATTCCCATCAAAGTCGTATCATCAACAAAATATAAGTGAGACTGTGAAGGAAGATCTCCACCCCATCGCCAACCCTGAATGAAGCCTAACTCAACATTTCTTTTTAACAACCGCCCAAGACCTTCCACAAGAAGAAGAAATAAGTACGGGGAAAGGGGTCCCCTTGACGTAGACCACTAGAAGCTCCAAAATGCTCAGAATGATCTCCATTTATCAGCACCGAGAAGGATACTGACGAAACACAACTCATGACCCATTGAATCCATTCTTCACAAAATCCAAAAGCAACCATAACTTTTTGCAAGAAAGACCATCTAACCCTGTCATAGGCCTTAGCCATATCCAACTTAATGAACATTGCCTTCTCCCATGAACTAGCCATGGAGTGAATGGTTTCTGTAGCAATAACAACCTTGTCCAAGATCTGTCTACCCACAACAAATCCACTTTGTTCCTCTGAAATCAACATATTAAGCCACTTCTTCAACCGCTCAGCCATTAATTTCAAAATAATTTTATAGGCCACATTGCAGAAGGAGATAGGCCAAAACTGAGTTAATTTATCCGCCCCTTCACACTTGGGAATGAGGGCAATGAAGGTGGCATTAAGAGCTCACAACATCTTCTTGTTTCTTCGGGATTCTTGAACAACCTCCAAAAGATCCAACTTTATGATATCCCAGAATTCTTGGAAAAACTCTATAGGGAAACCATCGGGGCTGGGGGCTTTCCCTTTCTTAATCTGAAACACAATCTCCTCGAGCTTCTCTAGAGAAATCTCTCTCATTGAGTGTTCATTCATCTCCTTGGAAACCAATTGAGGAATACAAAAGGAGAGGAACACATTTCCTCCTCAGTAGAGACCTCAATCCAAAATCTAGGAGGAAGTAGACCATAAGTCTCAACCCAAAACATGAGACCGAGGCAAGTCAACCTCCTACGACCAACATAGTCCTCTAAGTCCTCCTATTATTCCAAATTGAAGCAGCGACCATTACTAAGTGAACATCAATAAGATTTAAATCCGAAATGCATTCCCTGAGAAGCATCGCGGAAGGCTCCAACCTAGCCACTCCACCCCTTTTCTCAGAGAACTCCACGATAGCATTGAAATCCCCTGCCAAGATCCAAGGATGGTAAGGCACCAGGTTGTGAACAAAATGAAGATGAGACCATAAAAGCTGCTTTCCCTGATATTCCACAGGAGCATACACATTAGAAAGGAGAATACACTCTCTAGTCACAAAGCATGAGGCCACCAAGGATATAGAAAATCTAGAAGACATCCACCAAAGAGGACTGACCCTCTGAGGGTTCCATAAACAGGCTAATCCCCCAGAAGCACCCTGAGCACCAATACACTGACACTAGCCAAACTTCCACAACTGCAGTACCATCTTCAACTTGCTCTCCACAGATAATTTAGTCTCCTGAAGAAAAAGAACATCTGGAGAATGATTCCTAACCAACTCACGAACAACTTTTTGTCGAGGGCCACTGTTCAAGCCCCTTACATTCCATGATAAAGCAATCATTTATGGGGACACGAGAAGTGTGAATCCAGGGTCTTGACTGCCCTTGACTCCACCAGAGTTTCCCCAATTGCCTTAATCTTCTCAGTATCCTTTTTCCTACCCAACTTGGAATTCTTTTCGCCAACCCCTTTCTTTGGTTCCTTTTGTAGAATGCCCATGCGAGGAGAAGGCAAGGAGCCCTTGCCAGCTTCCACCCTAGCCTTTACAAGTAGAGAAGAACCATCTTCCCTGCTCTTTAGACTTCCAATAGTAGGCTCCTGCACAACCTGGTCAATCAACTGGTGATCTGTATCCATCTGCCTCACATTCGTATCTTGCACAGCCTGCATAGCCTCTAAAGAAGGCCCATCCTTTCCTGTACTCAAGGTTCCTTGATCCAGATTCAACAAACCCGGGTTCATTTCCTGATGGGTGAGATCATCAAGGATCTCAAACCTGTTAAAAGTGTCATCATCCTGCCTATCCCCCAAGGTCCGCTTCTGCCCCCGATTTCTATTCTAAGTTTTGATAGGGATAAATCCATCCTCACCAGTACCCTCACCAGGAATAGACTCCTTCCCCTTATCGGCCCTAAGCGAATTGCGAGGAGGTTGAGAGGACTGAGACACCGACGACTTAGCCCTAGGGCACCTATGCTGCAAGTGTCCATATTCGTGACAAAATCAACACCGAAAAGGAAGAGTTTCATAATCCAACTGTTGCACCCATGTATATGATCCTGCACTCACTTCCACAGAATCTGGCAATGGCTTGCTTAAATCAATTTCCACACAAATGTGGGAAAAAGTCATTACCTTTTTAAATTGTGTCTGCTGCAAAGATCCAACAGGTTTACCAAGCATTGCAGCTACCAAATGTAGCACATCCTCACGCTAACATTCAACCGGGAACCATGGTAGCCGAACCCAAACTGGGACCCTATTCGGGAGCTCCTCAGTTGGATTGAATCCTACATGCCACGGTTTCATAAACAAGCCAACTTGGTTATAAAAATAGGGACCTCCCTCAAAAATCCTATTCCGATCATTCATGCAATCAAAGGAGACCATGAAGTAATTGTTCGCCAGAAGCCTAATTTCCATCTCTCCCTCTAGCAACTAGGTCCTATGAGCCTAGGACTCCAAAAACTGCAGCGAGACTCTCAAACCCATAAACTTGCAATAAAAAGAATGCTTCGAATAATACTCAATATCATCAGCCAACATCTCCATCGGGATAACCAGTTTCGGTCTCTCTTTACATATTTCCAAACATCCATTAATCTTCATGATCTTAGGGTCCCCAGATGACCCATAAACATTCATCTCCTGATCTGGCGCAAATAAATTATTATAAAAAACCTTCGCCCCTTGCGTCGACGATTTTGATCCAAAGGCTGAACGGAAATCCATCATGGGTCTAACCCCAGATGATTCCCCTCGGGACATAGATCCAAAACAAGACTTCAAACGGGCATGCAAGCCCCCGGGACGCGAGAGTAAAAACTACTATTTGTACAAGGGTTAGCAGCAACCCTCCGGCTCCACCTACAGCCCACAAAAGGACAAAAAAATTCAACTTTAGGTACGACAGCCCCACCCCTGATCGAGACAACACACAGCAAGAAGCAGGGCTGACAACATACACCAGAGCCTTGCACTTCACGGCAAATCTAGCCCGCGAGGCTATACAGCGGAGACAAAGCTTTCCACGATCAAAGGAGCCACATCCCGATCCACCACCTTTCCTTGCCAAACTACCCGGTACACTCTGGAGCAAACGAATGCCTCCGCGAATTGCACCAAAGGAAATAAACACTAGCGGAAGGAAAACAAAGAAACAAATTCACGGAATGCAAACAAATCCCCACTGATTGCACCCGACAAAACAGCACCGCGAGGGGATAGAGCTAGGGGCACAAACACCCTGCTTCGGTATTAAAGCTTCGAAACACCTTCATTCTCATTTTCATATTTACCTACATATGGATTAAATATCATACATCCAATAACATTAAAATAAATCACCTAGGATATAAAGTACAATAATGATTCATTCACACATTGCATTTATTTAATATTACAATTACAATTCTCATTTCCAAATGAGATAGTTTATACAAAAGTGTTACAATTACAAATTACAAAGATTCTCCTCGAATACAATTGAGGAGTGATACACATTACAAGGTATCCAATAGATACAAGGGAGAACATGAAAGAATTACAAATCCACTGGTACACACGAGCTCTCCAATCATGAAATACCACCATCACGAACAAGAACTGGGGAACCAACGGTGTAAGGTGTACGTTCCACCCAACCAAGTGGTACTCGAAGGCCCACCCCCATGCTAGGAGATAGTAAAAGAGCTTCCTAGGAAAAACCTACAAACTCTAGACACAAGCAACTACAATACTAAACTACAGAAGTACAATACTAACAAAATGGTTACAATGCTTCCGGATAATAATGATCAGCTGTACAAGATAATCTCAAAAGAAATGGAAAATAGGCTGAAAAAAATTCTAAATACAATAATCTCTAAAGAACAAACGGGCTTTACCCCTGGCAGAGAGATAATGGAAGGTATTATTGTAGCTAATGAGGCAATACATTCGATGCAAACCTCCAAAACAAGTGTGATGTTTATAAAGCTGGACATAAGCAAGGCTTATGATAGGGTCAGGTGGCACTTCCTTCTAAAAGTAATGGAGGCATTTGGTTTCAGCAGGGAATGGCTGGATTGGATCTATTCTTGCATATCTATAGTTCATTTTTTTGTTATTGTGAACAGCTCCCCATGTGGTTTCTTTGGCGGGTCACGAGGTTTACACCAAGGAGATCCTATCTCTCCATTTTTGTTTGTTATCATGGTTGAATCTCTCAGCCACCAAATCAGAAAACAAAAAGTTGAAGGTAGATGGAAAGGACTGAATATTGTTGATGGAATGGAAACCCTCTCACACCAGTAATTCGCTGATGACACACTGTTGTTTGGGGAAGCAAGCTTAGGGGAGGCTGGGGTCATCAAAGAAACTGTGGAAAAGTATGAGTTCAAATCAAGTCAGAAAATTAACAAGGACAAATCTGCTATCATCTTCCTCAATGTCACTAACAGATTGCAAAAATGAATTGCGAACGTTTTGGGTTATGGAATTAGCCAATTCCCGTGCACATATTTGGGGGTCCCAATTTTCCAAGGACTAACAAAATCTGAGCATTGGGAGAAGGTGATGGACAAATGCAGGAAAAAGGCCTCGAGTTGGAAAGGGAAATGGTTGACGCTCTCCGGGCGGATAACAATGCTTAAAGCGGTTCTAATGGCGGTCCCAATCTATGCTATGTCATGCATGAGACTAACAAAGAAAGTGGAGCAAGATATGAACAAGACAATGAAAAGCTTCTTATGGGAAGGCGCTAATGGGGAAAAAAAACTTCCGCTCATAAGTTGGGATACAACAAGAGAAGATAAGGAAGTTGGGGGTGCTACGTTGAAAGACTTGGAGCGGCAGAACCGTGCGCTGGGAGCTAAATTGATCTGGCACATGTTTTCAAAGTTAGAGGCTTTATGGTGTAGGATTCTTAGGGAAAAATATCTTGATAGTAATGAGCCTGATAGAATTCTAACCATAGCCAACACATGCAGAGGGTCGCACATCTAGAACTTTATGTGGCAATGTCGTCCAATTATAACAAATCACCTAACCTGGAAAATCAATGATGGTAGGAAAGCCTCGTTTTGGTGGGACTCTTGGGGAGGGAACCCCTCTCTTAGTAGCTTGGAAGAGTTAGCAGGTTGCTTGGAAGTTGCAAAAGGACATAAGCATATAAAAGTGGGAGACTTGCTCTCACCTTCCTCATCTTCTGGGCATCTATGGAACAAAGACCTAATCCTTAGGTGGGGACTAAGTGAGGAAGACTCATTTCGATTAATGGAGGAGCTGAAGAAGAGGAAAATTGCGCCAAACGAAAGGAAGGAAAAGCTAAGACGGTGTGCAGAAAAATCAGGGAATTACTCAGTTAAGTTGGGATATAAGGTAACTAAATTACAACAAGATAGCAAAGACTGGCCATCTGTCTTGTGTTGGAACAATGCGACCCTACCAAAGGCTGATGCCTTTTCTTGGAATGCCCTGCACAAACGCATACTGAGAGGCGATAGATTGCATTTGGTAGGTTTGTACGGTCTGCATAGATGCCCAATGTGTAAGGAAAATGAGGAAAGCGCGGACCATCTACTCCTAAACTGTGGTGTGGCCTCAGAAATCTGGAGTTGGCTTAGTGAGAAGCTCGGATGGATAGGTGTGAGGCCAGGAGACATAAGGAAGCATTTTTTGAGCTGGTCGATATGGCACCAACATGACCTCTGGGGTGACATCTGGAAGGTAAGCCCCTCGATGGTACTTTGGTAATTATGGCGTGAGAGAAACAAAAGGATATTCACTGGGAAAGAAAGTTGCATAGAACAGATAAAAACAAGCATTGAAGCAGGGATCTCAGAACTACTAAACGCCAAAGCAAGGTCAAAGACATAACTGAATTTCTCAGCCTGGGATGACTGGCTGATACATCGTTGGACTAAGCTAAAAGTCCCCCCCAATTTTCAAAACAATGACATGAGGACAAGCAAATCCAAAAGAATAGAAGTCAAATGGGTGAGACCATCAAAAGGAAGACTAAAATTAAACTTAGATGGGGCTTCAAAGGGGAATCTAGGAAAATCTGGTGCTGGCTGTGTATTTAGAAACCACAATGGAGACATAGTATGGGCAATCTCAAAGAAACTAGAGGAGGGAACAAATAATGAGGCTGAGTTTACAACTCTCGACCAAGGACTAGCTCTAGCTAAGGAGAAAAAGTGGGTAAAGTTGGACATAGAAGGTGACTCACTGATCTGTATCAACGCTCTGAAATCAAAAACAATAGTGAATTGGCACCTCCAAAGCTGGTTGGATAGAGTCTTAGACAAGTTTGAAGAAATCCCAGACTTCATAATTAGACACACATATCGGGAGGGTAACAAAATAGCGGATAAACTAGAAAATCTAGCAATTGAAGGAAGCGAGGACATGATAAGCTCAGCCAATGTGACTGACTGGATGGGCCTAAAAGAGGTGGCGGATAAGGACTGAATCAGGAATTATTCCAAAAGGTACACCAACAAATTTCACAGAGGATAAACATGTCTCTCACTGTGGTGAAATTCAAGACTCCTCGCCAATTGAGTCATCTGGTAGATGGTACAGTTGCCTTGATGTATTTGACTCCCCTCAAAAAGGGAAAGATTTTGTAATGTTTCTCCTTTTGAATGAATAGAAAGGGAGCTACCCCCAAATGGCAGCAACTATTGCATCAAAAAAAAAAATGATCAATTTGTGTGTACATTACAAATAGGCGTGAGATGATATAAGATTGTTATAGGAGGGAGTTTCATCGCAAGGATTGTATGGGTTACCTGGCGAGATCTTCCTAGGCCGAGCTCCCATCTTGGGTTACCTTGGTGACCTCTTACAAAACCCAGCCCCACATGCAATCCAATGCGGAATCGATTATCTTTGATAGAGACAAGATAATGATCTTGTCATTCTAGGCCTTCTCATCTCATCCCAAGTCTTTACTAGCCTTTGAGTCCATGATCGAGGCATTAACAAAAGTTAAGTGTTTAAACTACCCTTTTTCCCTAACATATTTATTAAGTTATCACTGATTAATCTAACTCTTCATGAGTTACCCAAACACCACTTTGTGTGTTGGCCCCCATGAAAATCCACTCCCCTATTAACAACCTAAGGAACTAATCCCACTAACATTGGGTAAACCAGGTGCACATAACCAATTACAATTACCAACTCAACAATAATTTTACAACACAACCTGTTCACATAACCAGGTCCAACTGAAACAAATCTCATGCACTACCCAAGTTAAACAATAACAAATCACATGAGACACAACATCATCTCAAGAAAACACATCTGGAAGTCTTACATAAACAAATAACTCAATTTTCCCAACAATGAGAATGAGAGAAAACACAACTAAAAAGAAAATTTAGGCAAATTAATAACCTAACTTTAGGATTTCCTAAATCCAATTAATTCAATAACACATCGTTTGCAAATACCCAAAATAAATACAATTACATTTGCAACATTAAGGAATTCAAAACTAATTGTTTAATTCAATTTTCCTCAATTACACATAATGATAAAAATCAATTTTTTTTTTCCAAATAAAATCTTTTATCATAGCTTGCATCATTATTTAAAAAAAACAACATTAATCTTTGATAAAATACATTTAATCATAAATTAATTCTCATTTCATATGTTTTAGAATTTATATTTATCTAATCATTTTAAACATAATCTATAATTTTTCTAATTAAATATGCAAAATATATATATATATATATATAATATAATATATATATATATATTATATAATATTAATATAGAGAAAGCATTGAGAATCCTTGGCTGCATGCAGTGATGTAATCCTATCCTCTTCACCAATACGGTCCATCAAGATTGACAAAAGTAAAGTATCATTAATCAATAGATGAGCATATATCAATATCAAAAACTATGCTAATCAAAAGCATAACATAAAACATAAACATCCGCATAGTGCATCATCACATCAAAATATAACATCATCATTGCTCTAATGCCCATGATCATAAAAAAATAACAAATATATGAGTCTGCCAAAATAAACACACTTTCTAACAACATAGCAAACCGGAGAAGGGGTGAATACACGAGCTTGAATGTCAAATTAAATATTCCTTATCTTTGGTTTGCTCCGAGGAGTCCTAGCCGAAGATAATGGCGGCAATAAAAGGCTCCATCCCAACATAAAAGGGATGATACAAACATCGAGGCCGATAGAATTAATGAAGGGGCAGCAATATCTGCTTGGGAAGAATGAGTCTAGGAAGGATGAGGCACACCACGAGGGAAAGGCAATGCAAATTTCTTGACAAATTTCCTCGAGAGATGAGAACCTTTTTCCATAATTTTAAAATAGGACAATGTTCTTGTGGAGATTACTGGCGAGGTTAAATGATACAATCTAAAAAAATAGGATTAGAAACTTTCAAGCAATGCAATTAATAGGTGTAAAGCCAAATTCCATAACCTTAGCCAGCGTCTTGATGCCTGTGTCGAAATGGAAGCTTTGGAAGAGGGAATGCATATCCATTGACACATAAAGGATAGAAGAATTTTGTCAAATGTTCAAGTTGCAAGCACCGTATCAGTCATGTATCAAAATGTGGAATCAAGGAAAAGGCATGTGAATTGATTGAAGAATCCCGCCTACCGGAGTAGCCCTCTGTACAACAAACTCGTGCCTTTTTTATTCGATTGTCTCATTCTTCACAACACAAAGGAATACATAAGCAATCATGAGAAAACATCAGTATCTGCCCTTATAGGCGGAACGCAAAATAAAAATTGCTCTTGAAATTTCTAAGAACGTTTCCTACATCTTCCATAATAAGTATTTCATTTTTGGCATTGGATGCATAGCCATTCTCTCTGAAAACCAGATTTACAACTAAATCAAAGACGGTGAAGCCTTTGCCATTCAATGTGAGGGATTACAGTCATGTGAAAAAAATGGATGATTTTACAAGTCCCACGAGCCTTATGTGCCTTGAGTTCATTCTTTAAAACAATACTCAAATCCCAATTGCAATTCCTATGTCTATTAGCCATTATTTTCATTTACTAGATTACAATTCTTACAAAACTTGCAGAGCTTTCTCATACCAATTACCTTTACAATTTCTACCTATGTAAATTTTAATCATTCATAGATATCAACACTTCCATTAGATAGGTAACAACAGAATTTTTTTAGAATGTAATAAAACACAGCAAAAAGAATTTCACCCATATACAAATTATCATCTCTTTCCTATCGAGATCGTGGCAAGTAACTTACCTCATGGTTCTACACTTCAACTGCCAGAAATTCATGCCCAAATGGCTTGTTGGGTATAAGCCCCACGGGTTGTTACGAATGCTCCCCATTTTTCTCTTGTCTTCACCCCTTTTCTCCCTCTCCATCCTCTACTTTCAAATTAAGCCCACACTTAGCTCCCCTTCCTCCACACCTACTTGCATTTCTTCTTCCGTGGAGAAGGAAATGGAAATATAAATAGATAGGTGTTCCATACTCATTTAATTACAATGTCCTTGGAATGCAAGATGTGGATACAAGGACAAGGCACATGGAACTTGGAAGGAATGCCTTGAAGCAAGGTGGAGGGCGCATGCAAGGGCAGGTGAAATTCTTTTAGATGCTTTTATAAGTTTTATTTATTATATCAAATTTTATATATATTTATTCTTAACATTTATTTAATTGCTTACTAAGTAAATAAATAAATAATAATATATTTATCTTTTATTTACTTTTGAAATTTATCATATAATGATATTTCACATTCTTCTATTTCATCCTTAACTATAAACAAGAACAAATTGGTGACTTAAAAAAAATATAATTTAGATATTTACCATCAGAAATGCTTATTTATTTTAAAACTTGTATATATATATACTTCAATTTTTCTAAAGGAACCTTGTAAACTTTTGATATATTGTATATACAAGTTTCTCAAATTCAAAAAGAAACCCTTTATAATTATTTTCTATAAAAATAGTATCAAGTTTATGGAATAACCCTAGGAATATCCAATAAAATATCCATTTGATGTTTTATTCAATACTTCTTTATCTGAAATATTTTAAATTTATAAATAAACTTCAATAATAAGTGGATTATTAATCCATATTAAATTTAAAATACTCATTATTTATAATTACAATTTATGTTTTATTTACATTTTCGTCTTTAATAAAGAAATAATATAATCTATTAAATCATTATCCCCTTCAAATTAATTTAATAATTAATTACTAAAATTCTCTTAATAATTTAATTAATGATATTCAATCAATAATCTAACTATTTTAATAATAAAACATTTACTCTTGATCTAACAATTTAATTTAATTAGCTAATTGAACAAGGCCACTTAAAGTGTTAAGTTTACCAAATAATCCAATGACACAATTATCAATGAAATCACCAATAAACATTTACTCAAAAGTCCAAAAAAGACACTTATGTTTGCATCTCAACTCACCAACTTAGAAATTATAGCAGAATAAAGCATCAAGATAATCAAATGATAAGTGTAGCAATTGGTAGAATGAGCACCTTTATTTATACTAATTTGTGAGAGCAACAAGATATACAAAGCAATAGCAAACTCCACCTCTGCACATCAACTAAAAAGACAAGACCACAAGCTACATCAAAACAGAAAAGAGAAAAGGGACTAAGATCCCTTTACAAACAAGTGTTAACCGATGCTTGGAACCCTTAGGTAAACAATGACACCACCTGCATCAACTATGTATCAACAAACAAGATGCTTAGTGAAGACACCACTAAGCCAAGAGAGGCTATCATTTTAATGGTGTAGAATAAATATATTTTGTTAACAAACATATTTATATATAATATATAAATATAAAGAATAATATTACACATATATTTATATATACAATTATACACAAATATATATACATACCACACACACACACATATATACACGCATCTATTTCAATACCTTTATAAAACACTCATACATTAATAATTCCATCGATTGACATATATATATATATATATATATAATCGGAGTATTCCCATGCATATGGTTAATCCATCCATGAGCATATGTAGGTATGTCACCTAATGACATACTCATGTATGTATTCACTCGCATGTATGAGTCTACCATAGACATGTACACATATACATATATATACATTTTATGCATATATTTCATCAATACCACAATAAACATATAAGGAAGGACTTTCACATGACATCAAGATTTAATCACAATTCTAATCACAACATTCACAACAAAGACTAAAACCACATGCCACAATAATTTATCCCTAAACCATAACTGTGCGGTTGCCTATCTCGATTTCAAAAACTAACTCAACTAGACCAACTAGGGTGTGAGTGTGTGTATGCTCAATTAGGCTTATTAATGGTTACTAGACCAAGCTCCTCTCCTAAGTGATACTTCCCCTCTCTTTCAGAGGTTCGAACCTGTTCCTGCATTTAGCTTAGTACATCATGACAATAGTTAGCCATTCACATGAAATCCACTTGCATCATAAATCATTTTCATCATCCAAGCATTAAAGTAATCCTATTGCAATTCATATTCATTCATCACATTTTCCATCAGTATAAAACATAATCATTCCTTCAAAAGCAATAACATCTTAATGCATATTTCAGTATTTCATTCTCCTATTGAACATATTAAAGTTCTAATTTATGTTTATCAACATATTTACTTACAAGGTAAAAGTAACCCGGTAACTAAGAGACGGGGTGTAACATATAAGCTGCTAGTCAAGGGAAATCATTATGGAAACCCTTTTCAAAGGTTTTGGAGCATGGAGGTAACTTTACAACATGGATTCTCAAAACACAATTTATAAATATAAATGATGTAAAATGTGAAGTAGGTTAGAAACATCATCGCCTAGTATTATCAAAATTCAAATTTAATTGAGTTTAAAGTGAATTAAATACTTATGTTAGTTAAGCATTGATAAGATAATACTATAGAGAGTTCATGGTTTTATCTTATGCATCATGGACCATTCTTTAACTATAATCTTGACAGCTAAGACTTAGCTTTTTTTTCCAAATTATTCATGTGATCGATTTAAACGAAACACCCACTTCTAGCCTCCCTCGAAGTTAAGTAGTAATCGTAGTTTAATAGCTGGTTAGGTAAAACCATATCACTCAATTCTTAAGCACCATATGAAAAAGTTGAGCAAGACTATATAGCTTTATCTATTATTAATTATAATGTTTTAATGTTAAGTAATTACCTTTCATTTTGTTTAAAATAAATAAAATAAATGGTGCACTCTAATGTGGTGTTAGTTAACAAACTTATCACCTAACTCTATATTCTTATGCCCACAAATGTGACAAATGTAACTACAGTTGAATCGACAATAATACCATTTTCAAACTGATTCTCTGCTTGTTTTAAAAGGTGGCAGCTACCTTTATCAGATATTCAATGAATGATTTTTCAACTAATGTTGCTTTTAACCAGAAAGTAAATAAAGGTAGGGGCTTTTAACTAGAAAGCTTCAAAGGTATCTATCAACTTCATACAGTAAGAAATGAAACCTCTTAAGAAAATATAACGACTAAACCAATATCGCCACAAAATTCGTATTCACAGATAATAACACCACAACAATAAAGTAAAATATATCATCTATCATCCCAATAACAGATAACACACTAGCAAATATTCAGTATAAATAGAATGAATCCATACACCATAATTCAAAGATTACACATGCATAAACTTCACCAATGTCTTCTATATTAGAATAACAAATAATAGCCAAAATAACAGAATTTGTTCTTATGAGTAAATCAAAGTTTTCCCAAAAGATCCGAACCACAATAGTCGAACCCATATTTAAACATAGCAAATGTCTTTGGTAACGGTTTCTTGAAAGTAACGGTACCGAAAATTAAAAGAAGTCTTTAACTTAAAAGAGCCAATTTAAAAGAAAGTATTTGAAATACTAAAAATAAACTATGCATCGGTCCCACCCGCTTCAACCTCTTCAGCTTCTGGTTCCTCCACCTCTTCTTGTTGCAACAACTTTTCCTGCACCTTCATTATAGACTTGTATTCCCTGTACCTGGTAATGATTGTGAAAATCTCTCTGTTGTTGGGTGTTAGTGTGATTTGAAGCCCAATTCTCCATTTCCTGAGGGCAGCCTTAGACTCATTCAGAATGTTAGACCTTCTTTCTACTTCAATTTTAAATTTTTTAAGATAGAGCTCCAGCATCCCAAGCTTAGAGAAAGATTATTTAGTCATTGTAGTAGGACTTGCTATTTCCCTATTGAATATTTCTTTCAATTTCGAGCAAATTTCCTTTGTGTCTAGAATCTTCTCATCGAACTCATCAGTTATCTTCACCTGCAGATCATGGCAATTTCCTTTGATTTCCCTTAGCATATCTAGATAATTTTCTAGTACTTCAGTGATTTCTTTTACCAAGTTATCATATATGCTTAATTTCCATTCAAATGAATCAGGCCACAAAGGATCAAATTCCTTTGGATCACTAACAATCTGTTCATTGATTAACTTCAATCGATCCATGGAAATTAATTCTTTCATTTCTTCTGAAAGCACATAAAGACTAGTCTGATCTTTCCTAATTTGCTACAACTCTGTTATCAATCTTGTTCTTTTATCAGCAATATGAGTGTAGGAAATCACAAATTTACCAATGAAAAATACAATTTCTTGAGACAATTCTTCAATCCACTCACTGGAAACCTTGGAGTAACTTAGGTTCTTTCTAATCAACTGCATCACAGACTCATCAATAACTCTCTCTTGAGAACTAGAGGTTTCAGTAGACAAAAAGGGAGAAACTATGGAAGAGATAAAGTTTTTGAAATCCAAAACCTAAGATTGCAATTTTACCCTTTCCTTCCTTTCTTATTTTACCCACTTGGCTAAGGTATTGACTGAATAACTAGCATGATATACATCACCCTTAAGTGTCTGGGGACCCATGTCAACATGTACAATTTTATAATCAGCCATGGTTATCTTATCATCATCCAAATCCTTTAAAGGTTCTGCAATCTCTAGTATCTGATTACCCAAAACATAATCATCCAGTATCCTTGACATTTTCTAAGCTCTCTTAGACCTTGAAGAAGATTGGAGTAATTTTGCTACCGTATCTACTCCAACAAATGTTGTGGGGGTGTATTTTCTCTTCTTTTCTTCTGCCTTCTTCATCCATACTGGAGAATTTTCTATCAGAATAGAACCTTTAGCACTTTGAACAACTTCCTTGGACTCAATAGGAACAATTGATATATTTTCTCCAAGAGGAGAAGGTTCTTTAGACAAGGGCAGGAAAGTATTATCTTCAACAATTTGCCTAAAAATGTTATCTGAATCTTTTGGTGCAGGTTTTGTTTGGACAGTCTTCTTTTTAGTAGTAGGGGTAGATGGGTTGTCTTGCTCACATACTAACTTCAACTTGGCTAAATCTTCAAGTTTTTCACCATCACCCCCAGATTGTGAATTGGCACTAGAAGACCTAGTAGTTGTTATTGTTGATGATGTACTTCTCGTGACTACCTGGCTAGATCCCTGTTCATTTTTCTGAGACAATTTAGGTTCATGAACATAACCAATAGCCCTACACCATTTTCCCTCTAACCAATCTTGAGTCCTTTTGAATATTGGCTCAACCCATGTACTCATATATAAAACTTCATCTTTACCCCAGTCAACCCTAGGATGAGATTTTTCAGGAAAATTCTCATATTTAGGATCAAGAACCACCGAATCTTCAATCACATTTTCAAGAATTTGGAAAGAAAGATCAAAATTTTGTATCTGCTCAAGGGTTAACCTCATATGATCTCTCCTGAACACTTCATTTTCATTAGTACAATCCTCCCAAAAATCCTCAATTGAAGGTTGGTGTTGATATGAGTCGGAAGCGTACAGGTTTCGTTTTACAAAGCCCTTGCTGTCAAAATTGGTTCTCACAAACAAATACTGGAGATTGTATTCCTTAAGAATCTTTTCAAAACCTTTAGCCATCTGATTTTTTTTGCATGTGAAGGAAGGAGTAACTAATGGGAAGGCATATCCCCATTTTCCCATATTCATGTATTTTATATTCACTATGGCCATTTGTCTACAAACCTCCAGAAATAATAGCAAATCTTCAGGATACTTGGGCAATTTAAGTGGGGCTCTTTCATAACCTCCTATCCTCAAATAAGAAAACCTATCAAACTCAATATAAAAGCTTCCAAACTTCAACACCAGATATTTTGACTCAGGGGAAAAACACATTTTAGGGTTTCCATCCAGTTTTCTCACAGCTTCCATTAAAAATGCATCATTAACAAGACAATATTCTCCCATTCCAACCTCCTTGGTAAACTATGGATAACATTTATATACAGGCATGCCAAAATTCGGCGGAACCTGTGGTTTCAACCTTAGCCAGAAAGATCTTTGACTAGCAATGATATATATCAAGCAAGAACACAGATGGAATGTGGCAGTCTTTTGAAAATTGACTAATTGTTCATGTAGATGGGAAAAAATTATCTTAGCCCAATCGATAAACACATCACAAATAACTAGAATAAACTGACACATCTAGTCTTCAAATAATTCAATTTGTGCATTCCCGACAATACAGTGAAGTAAAGCAATGGCATCAGCAATTTTCGCTTTAAAATGCACCCTTTTAAGTTTACTAGGTAACTGGACTTACCTCTTTTCTTCTATTTTAACCACCCTTTGGCCATAGAATTTTTACATCGAGCTTCATTAACCCTGAAGAGTTCATTAGCTGCTACAACAAACATTTCTTTTACAAGTGCCTTCTCCAGAATTCTCAATGCCTGAGAAATGACTTCAGGGGAAATTTTAGCAACAATGGTCTCGTCCACAACCTTGATTTCTCGAGTTTCAGGAATGCACCTTCTTGCACATGCAACAATTAGGTCTATGCTCAGCACAACTTCTGGAAAAACCCCGACGTGAGCTAATCCACTTTCGAACACCTTTATGTCTACAACAGACTTTTATTTACTCTCCAATTGTGCCCAAAATTCTTCCAATTTAAAAATTCCTAGCTCTGTATCTCTCACACCGAGCCAACAATTTTCAATTTTAGACTGCATGAGCTCATTGTGCTTAAGGAAACACTTGAATTCTTGAAGAAATAATAGCAGCAGGTAGAAGTACAGTCGAAACTTTAACAAATAATTTATCACCACCTTAAGCCATGTAAAATAACAAGATGTGCATTTGGTGTTGAATTAATACAACACTTTAGTTTATTTTGCAGTAATGAAAACCCTAAGGTTTGCGTGTCGTGTAAAAATCTTGATAAGACATCTCCTAGTTGTATCGTACATCTTATTAAATGCAAGGATGGTGTCTCGAAACCTACAGAACAATCAACCAACTCCTTTGTCGCGGCGAACTAAAACTTGACAACCTAAAGTCGGGAGTTATGAAGTTTTGTGAACCTACGACTCACCAACTACACACTTGACGCTATAAAGGATAATAAGTCAGGCTATTAGAAAATTAAGCAAAACACAAACCCAACAACACATACAACAAACAAGTAGCGCCAAAGAACTAAGTTGCGCAACTTGGAGAACACGCGACAAAG
>VDFB02058242.1:269605104-269812604 GCA_007258455.2 Sequoia sempervirens
GAACTTCACTTATCCAATGGCATTAATTTGGTTGAGCTTTATGTGCTTTAGTCAACAAAGCACATAAGTTGTCAATAGGCTGCAAACTTTGTTGACACATCTTCTCAATCTATTTTTCTGTATTATTCTTGCTGGTGTTCTTTTCTGTATTAAGCCCTAATCCTAAAGCTCTTACCTGAACAGAGACAATGTGACCAACTTTATCAAATAGGAAGACACCTATTCTCAAATCAGGGGCTGAAAAGGACAACAAACAAAAGGAATAAAGACCTCTTTTGCACTTTGAGGCCTGCCAAGTTTAAGAGGGTGTTCCCAGAGATCTCTCATAGATAAAACAAATGGAAAAACTATAATGAATCCTCACATAAATGGCTGTATTAATCTTTGACTGCTGTTCTTTGTTGAGGATTACTTACATTTTGTTGTACCCAAAATAAAATTTTTGCTTCATTAAGGCATTTTGATAAAAATGGTCAAAATCTTGTAAAATTGTCATCAAAAGTCAACTAAAGTCAAAGTCTCTGAAAATAGCAATTGTCTATTCTTAGAAATTTCTGAGCAACAAACGAAGCATAGGGTTTTTGTGGGTTTATTGTCAAGAGGATACTTGCAAATTTTTTGAAAATTTTGAAATTAGGGTTTCAAGCCCCTATTTTTAGAAAAACCCTAAAAATAGGATCTTTCCAGAAATGGCTCAAAATGATTTTGATTGGTCTATTCTTCGTCACGATCACACTGGTCCAATCAGAATCATGAAAATGTCAGTTTTGCTCTGGTGGGTCTATTTCGCTTTTTCAGAAGAAAAGTTAGGACCTTTGAGGTTATCAATGGAGGATGGCCAGATACTAGGGGTCGAAATCTAAGCTTCAAACGTTGCACAAAAGAACCTATGGCGAAAGATGCTCAAAAACTGACGAACAACAGAGGGGAATTTCAAAAGTTGAAAATTGCTGAAAATAAACTAAGTCTGGAGATGGATGCCTTACCTAAAAGGGGGTGTCTAGGCTTAAATGCCTTAGAATATTTTTCAATTTCTGTTTGTTACACACACAACGCAATCAATGTGTTGGTGTCATCAGCAAAGATGCTCAACGCAATTGATGTAGTTGACGACACGGTGAACGCAAAGCACAAGGAGAGTAAAATCATTGAAAATGACTGCCAATTGGAGCCAAAAGTGCCCTTGTAGGCTAAGGGCGCCCATGAATTCAAGGGTCTAAATGCAGTTGTTGGGATTTGCAGTTTTGGGGGTTCTCAAAATTCTTCCAGCTTCGCGATGAATCTAGCATCCAGATCACGAGATTGGCCAAACACTCACAAACGAAGATCAAACCGAAAGTGTTGAAAGTCAGCAAACTCAAAATTGATGAAGTTTGAGGAGCAAAAGCGCCCCTGGAGGCCAAGGGCACCCAAGAATTAAAGTATTGAAAAGTCATTTTCAGAGTTTGTAGCCTCCAAGCAATTCATCCCAGTTTCAGTCTAGCTTTGCAATGAATCCATCTGCCAGCTCAAAAGACTTGTCAAACGTTGACAAATGAAGATTGAACAGACACCCAAAACGAAGGAAAAGTTGAAAACCATGAAAATTGGCTAACATTGAGTAGAAATGCACCTTGCTAGCAAAAGGCGCCCAAATTTTTGGAGCACCAGATGCAACTTTCAGGTTTCACAACTCCCCAAAAGTCCTTCTTAGTTACAATTAGGCTTTGTGATGAGTACGTCAGCAAGTTCACTGGAGTAGTCAAACATCCAGCAACGAAGGTCAAACTAGAGCATTTCGTCAAGGGTTACAAAGTAAAAATTGTGGCTCAGAAACACAAAAGCGCCCTTGCAGGTCGGGGGCGCCTAGGAATTTGAGCCTCCTAAAATAGTTTTCAAAGCTTGTGAAGCCCGTTACCCTTTCTTAAATTCTTCTAGCTTCATGATAGATTCAACATCCAGCCCGTGGGAATCATCAATCACCAACAACTGCAGATCAAAGCACGAGAGGTTAAATTGAAGAAATTGAAAATAATCTGAAAATTGGTTGACATTGGCAAACAAAAGCACCTTATCTCAAGAAGGCACCCAAGAATTCAAGCCACCAAAATCAATTTTCAGGGTTTGTAGCTTCTAAGAACATATCAGATTTGATCATGCTCTGCAATGAATCTATTAGCCAAACCTCAGGATCAATCAGACATCCGAAATCAAGGGTCAAATGGAGGTAGTTTATCAAAGAAATTTCAAAAATCTTCAAAAATATTCTAACACTGGCAAGGTGGCATCCAAGTCAACTCTAGTTACAGATTTTGAAGACTTTCTCATGTCTTAGTTACCCAAATTTTGGGGGGATTCTTTCAGTTAACAGCTATTTGTGCCAAATGACTCCTAAAATTCGGGTTTTCGCAAGTTAATTGATGCTTCCACCTCCAAAGTCTGTTTATCGAGCATTTGGGCGTCCTTTTTCATTATTCTTGTAGGTTGACTTCAAACGCCAAACACAAAAGCTTTCTTCTCTACGGCATTTGAAGGATCAAACAGAAGGGGTTTTCAACGTTCTTCATATTTTCAAGATCAGGTTGCACAAAAGAACAACTTTCCATAAGGTGTGCTTCTAGGGTATCAATTTTCAGAGGCAACAGTTCACAGTTTTCAACTTTTGACGATCTGGGTTGTCTTCTTTTTCAAACTTCTCCAAGATTGGAAATTTTTTTTTACAGCTTCTTCAGCTTCCTCTGTCTTAGGGTTTCTCGCATATTCAACAAAAATCATTTTTTTTAGAAATCTGACCAACTAGGTTTGTTCAGCACAAAATTGGCCACAAAACCCACATCCCAGATTTTCTTGAAAAAATTGCCCCGTTGCCTCCATTTTTTAGGGTATCTAAAAAAAATCACCTTTTCAAAAAACTGACAAACTGGGTTTATTCAACACACAAGCGCCTACAAAACCCATATCTCACATTTTCCTAGGAAAAGATTGCTTCGTAGCTTCTACCTCTGACGGGTTCTTGCATGTCTATAAAAAAACAGTTTTTCAAAAAATGAACGATCTGGGTATATTCAGCACGACGTTTTCTACAAAACCCATATCTCAGATTTTTATCCAAAAATCTGCCTTTTTTGCCTCTTGGTAACACTATTTTTAGCTTTTTCGCAGAACTTGTCTGAACATATCCATGTTCATAGTCAAACTTCATGGTTTCATCATGCAATACTCTTCCATTGAGAAAAATCAAGAAAAGCGTCAAAAGCATAAAGCTGCAAAAGAAATAGAGGTCATCACTCCAGTTACAGAGCTGCCAAAGTTATCAATCAATGAACTGCCAGTCGAAGTGTGCAGATATTTTTAGGATTGCTCAAGTTGTTGACGAGTGGTAAACTGACAGTTGAGGCATGTGACGATCTCCAAGTATAGAATATAGATCAGCAGTTAATTTGATGCCTTTTCCAAGATAATTGACTGTCCTCTTTCCATGCATGTCTATCCTTGGAGGTATTTATTGTACAGTTGGAATCTTTCTTTAGTTTTAGATCAGTTAACTGATGTAGTCTTTTCAGTTAACTGTTAGTTATCTTTGTTTAGACATAGGAATAAATCTTGTAGATTGGCAAGATTGATTGTTAACACAAGGAGATTTTAGGGTTCCCTACTTCTGTGTTTGTGTATAAATAAGAGCAGCCTTGCTCATCATTTCTTAACCATTATTACTAAACAAAATTGCTGAGCTTAGTGCCTTCAAGCTTTGCTAGTCAATATCTGTTCACTTTGTTTAGTGTAATTTGGTTGATTGTTTATTGTAGGTTTGTCCTCTTGCTACAATTTGCTGTCCCAAACGTGTAATCGTTGTTGGAAAGTTTTAAGGAAATAAATCATATGCCCACCCTTGCTTTGATCCAAAGTCTCAAGATCTTTTCGTGATATTTTTTTTTATAATCTTTATTTCATTCTACACCTCAAAAGAGCAATGAGCCTTTGAGGGAATTTTGAAAGCGAGTTTATTGTTTAATGTTATGTGTTTATAATCTTTATTTCAGTCTACACCTCGAAAGTACAATGTGTCTTTGAGGGAATTATGAGATTAAGTTTATTGTTTGATGTTTTACTTTCATAAACTTTATTTCAGCATACATCTGAAAGAGCAATGAGCCTTCGGATGTGTTTTGGAAACAAGTTTGTCTAAGTTTTGTGTTTACCAAATCATTCCCTGTTTACTTCTAAATCCTTTTGCTCTGAATTTACTTGATGAGATAGAAGCGTTATAAGTTTAGGCCTAGTTGTAGTTGAAGTTACGAAACCAGAGAAAACCTCAGTTGCAACGCAAAGAGTTTTATAAACCTTGTGCTCTCAGTTGAGATAAAAACATAGGAATTTAGTTTACTTTTTCTTTTTACGCATAATCAACAAAAGAGGGAGCTTCCCCTCCTAATTTGAAGAGCAATCTAACTGTGCATAGCTGTTTGTTTCCAATACGCACACTAGAGGCGCGAATTGAAACACCAACACATTCAGATCATAAATCTCTTACTTTAAGTAGCTAGGTTAAATGATGCAACTTAAAATGAAATTGGTCACTAATCTCTACAGATGTATTCTTTGGTAGCTGCATACAACATCACTAACCTAGTGATATAACATTATACAACAGTCCTCTAATAGTTTTATCAGTTATAGGCTCACAAAAGTTTTATCAGAACTTTACAATGGACTGTGCACAATGACAAAACAATAAACTATAAATAATTTATTACAAAGCTTTAAAATTATTTTTCTTGATTTGAAATGGAGTGAATGGTCAACTTTCAACCATTAGACCGGTGCCTAATCTTGCAACATTGCCAAATTTGGATGAAACCTTAATGGCAAAGAAAACCCTAATTCTCTGACGAGTTTAATGTGTTTGGCTCTATTTTATAGAACTTAAACCCTCAAATGCCCTTTTTACCCTAAAGATGCACCTCTACTTAATAATCCACAACTAATTCAAGAGCCCCCCATATTAACCTTGAAAGATTCTTGCCTTGGCATACATTTGCACAAAGTGTAATGTCCCCAATTTCTGATTAGCTATTTAATTTAATTGATTAAATATTATTTTGTCCTAAATTAATAATTGGGGCATTAATATTTAATTAATTATTTATTTACTAAAGTGAAAATTAAAAAATAATAAATAAAGTCACTTTATTAAATGGAATCTTTTAGAAGCTGGGTCAAATCTCTAAATAGAGAGGAAAGCAAGTCATTTGGTATAATTGAAAATTATCTTTGGAGAAATTGTGAATTTCAAGAGAGATTGGTTTTTTGTGACTGGAGGACGAAAACCCTAAAGTTCAGGTTCAGAGGTTTGGACAAAAACCCAAAACCTCTTATAAGCGGATTCGGGTAGGATTCACATTTGGGCTTAAAAGATAGATTTGGGAAATTTTGTGGTGTCTTCTTCAAAGACAAAATTTCAGAGTATTGTGGTTTAAGTTTGTAGATGGTTATGTGGTTACAGAATAAAATATCATTTGAGAAAGATTGCATAAATATAATGAATCACAGCCTTCAATCAGTTGCTTCAAATTCTTAAGGGGTCGCAGCTTTTCATTGGAAGTGTCGTCCAAGTTTTGGATTATTAGAGGTGACGTGGACTGTTGAATAGTCCACCAAGAGCGTGAGGATATTATAGCAGCACTTCCCTTGTTAATGCCGCCTTGGTCATAAAAGGGGTGATTTAATTCATATTTTCTAGTCAAAGAATGAATGGATAGATAAAGACAAATAAGGCGCCAACTTGACAATAATCGTGGAAAATAATAAAGGAGTCGCCTGATATCTTTGAAGACAATTAAAAGGGAGAGTTGAGATTTTATGTGAAACTCCCATTTTGAGAGGCATGATTTGCATGGTGGAGGGAGTTAATATTTTAAAGGGGCCCTGCCAGTTGGAAAACTTTAGGTCAAGCCAGAGGAGGCGTGAGCTCTCATAGCTGCATATTTCCATAGGATTGCAGGTCCTTGTCATCGCTGTGAAGGAGATTTGTCGTCATAAGGTTGACATGGATGTTGGTGGTGGTCGGTAAACCAAAGTGGAACAAGCCTTCAAGATAACGAACACCAAGCTTGCTGTATATACCATCATAGGAGCCATAAGAAATAAATATTGCTGCTTATCAAAGGGGTCGATAGACAAGAAGACGCCTCTCTTTCAACCACCATGCCAACACATCATTTCTCTAAGGTGATTGCCATATGCTGAAGGAGGTCGTTTAAAATTAAGGGAGTCGTACTTCAATGTTGGCCACTATACAAATTGGAGGATTGCATAATAAATATATCCTTGAAGCTTCAGACTGTCGTACTACCTCAGCTAGGTGTCATTTTTGAGGACTGGGTCGAGCACCATATCTGTGATGTATAAAGAGTGGTAATGGACATATCTCAGACACAAAGAGGGCCTGCGTTGTATCTAGAATGCTTCAGAATCCCATTATGTTCATTCCCTAGTCTGCAATATACTATTAATATTGGTTTTGGCATTAATAATATGCTATGCTAAATATCACTAAATATTAATATGAGTTGCATGTTTAATTCATTCAATTATCCTTTTTGTTGTAATTACACTATATCATGAAATGTTGAAATGAGTTCAAATTGTAAACATCATGCTTGTGATTCATGAGTTATCTAAAACCAATTTACACACTATAATACCAATTGTTTGACAAAATGTTTACATTTGTCAAACTGAGTAAATATTGCAAAATCTATCGTGCATTATGAGGTGGGACATTATAGTGGTATCAGAGCTGGTATTCCTGCCAGCCTATGAGTTTGGGCGCACACTTTTGATAGCAGAAATTTCCAAGCAGTATTGAATTTTCCAACAGTTTGCATTAATCTAGAAGATAGGGAATACATCACATACAGGAGAAACAAAGAAAGGGTAAACATGGGGGATAGAAATGAACCACTAGAACCAAGCACCATGCAGTTTTTAAATGACCTTGCAAGAGGGCAACAATAGTTGTTTCAGCTACTTACCCAATTTATGACAAATAATCAAGGAAACCAAAACAATTCTGGTAACAATGGTTTAGGAGGATCAAATGGTAAGAATGATAATAATGATAACAATGGGAATAATGGTGAAGCGAGTAACACTCATGTGCCTACACATAATAGATCTAGGGCAGCGAGTAGGGTAACTCCTAGGCCTCTTTTCCTAATTTCTTGGAAGGGTAGCAAGCTGGAAACCAGGGACAGCAAGGGCAAGGTGAAGGATTTAGTAATTACTTGAGGGAGTACCAAACTTTGGGTGATGAATTTCATGTAGCAATGTCTTTACAGGAGTTTTCAACTATTAAGTACAGGAACAGGTCAAGGGATAACAAGGGACCATAGAATCAAGATTTTCAGTGGAAGGTTGGGAAGTTGACTTTACCCTCCTTTGATGGTTCCAACAAGTGTACAGCCAGGGCTTGGGTTCAAAAGTTGGATACATATTTCCAACTCAGCCCTATGTTAGAAACTGAAGCAATCAAGTATGCTACATTACATTTAGATGGGGAGGCCCTCGAATGGTGGTACCACGGATTGGTCACACTGGAGCATGCCAATATTACTTCAAACTTGGATTTCACACAGAGGCTTATTGATCGATTTGATAAGAAGGATCTAGAGCTACACTTCAAGAAGCTAGCACAACTCAAGCAGGTTGGGATAGTGGATGATTATATTTTAGAGTTTCAGAGCCTCTAGTCATGGTGACCAATGTTTCGAAGCGCAGATTAATTATCCTTTTCATTGAAGGATTGTTCGAGCCACTTTGTGGTTGGATTAAGGCCTTTAGACTAGAGTCTCTACAGGGTGCTATCCAGTTGGCGCTTGATCTGAAGATTGCTCAACCTACATCTCAGCCTCAAAAGAAGAATTCCAAGGATAATAAACCAAAATTCAAACCAGAGGGGAAAACTTTAAATCAGCCTAAGCCTACGCTACCTAATATGGATTTTGAAACGAAGAAATGAATTGTGTGGGAAGAAGTTATGCTTCACATGCAAGGAACCGTGGGAACCCAGTCATAGGTGCCTTGGGAAAGGCAAAGCGCATTACATAGAGGTCATCTCCAATAGCGAAACAAGTTCGGATAGTGAACATGAGGAGCAACCCCTTGTGCACAACGATGCTTATACGAGGGGGTGTGACGTATGGTACTATTGCCTCATTATCTGGAGTTCCCAAGTACCACCCTTTTAGAGTGAGAGGAGTCCTAAGTGGAAAGGGGGTTACTTGTTTGGTTGATAGCGGGGCAACTCATAATTTCATTGACGGGAGTCTAGTGGTGAAGAGAGGATTGTAGGTAGAAGACTTCCCAGGATTTAGAGTCATGATGACTAACGGTTCCAAAATGAGTTGCACAAGAATGGTTCCACAGTTGAGCATTCAGTTGACTGACTATGCAGTCACTGATGACTTCTATGTGATCGAGATTGGTGAGGCTGATGTTGTCCTGGGGATTCAGTGACTGCATTCACTTGGCAAATATATCCAGGACTTTCAGACGATGGAGATGGAGTTTAAGTCAGTCGGGAAGAAGATAGTGTTAAAAGCATTAGTTGATGATGCATCAAAAATAGTTACAACCAAGTGTGGGATAGCATTGGAAGTACAAAATGATTCCTACCTTGAGCTAGTGGTTCTTTCAGTTTTAATCTACCAAGTGGGAGAATTTTCAGATTTGGTTCAAGGCTTATCATCTCACACAAGGTTGTACGATGGGTGTCCAAGAATGCTGAGCACAAAAATTCTAGATTTAGCATGGTTGACTAAAGCTAACTGTTTGGATTTGTGTGAGCAAAATTGTTACTTCAGCATCTAGAGTTTGAATGATAATGCTTTCTAGGCTTTGGATCCAAGGATTCACATGATGGTCAGATTGCTCCATAGGGTACTGCAGGAAGAAAGAATTGCAAGTTTTGGTTGTATTAGAAGGGCACAACAGAAGCATGGTGGAGCATTCTACAAGTTTATTTGGGATCTTAGCTAGTTTTTTTGGGATCCTGATATTGGGCCATGGTATATAGGGATGGATTGCTTGGGGACAAGCAATCTCTATGAAGGGAGGACTATAATGTCCCCAATTTCCGACTAGCTATTTAGTTAATTGTTTAAATATTATTTTGTCCTAAATTAATAATTGGGGCATTAATATTTAATTAATTATTTATTTACTAAAATGACAATTAAAAAATAATAAATAAAGTCACTTTATTAAATGGAATCTTCTAGAAGCTAGGTCAAATCTTTAAATAGAGAGGAAAGCAAGTCATTTGGTATGATTGTGTAATGTCCCATTTTCAGTGTCCTCATTCAGGCTAGTTTGGTTTTGACTCACTTACTATTTTTAGTAAGTACTATATTTAGTAGCTAGTCCTAGTAGCAATCCAGTGTAGGGTTTCCTGTTTAGGCAGTGTGTGGCAATTGTCAGGTGAACTCTAATGTTTTGTGCTAGTTTGGTGATTTGGAGTATTTACTATTTTTAGCAGTTGCTATAAATAATAAGTCTATTTTCGGTAACTGGTCCTGGCCAAGGCTACTTCAACAGTGTCTATTTTCAGTTTGGGCATTGGCATGGCTAAGGTTCGATTTAATTATTATTTGTATCTCTCACTTATGTTATTTTAATAAAGTTTCTTTAACTTAAGTGAAGGGGTCAGTGGGTCATGTAAAAAGTACCTCGGAGCCTAATGTAATGACTTAACGTTGTTTTAGAAGGCAACAAAAGCGAAATAGTTTCCTTATGAGTATAGATGCCCAAGGGAGGTATTTTGAATAAAATAAAATAAAAGGACCCCTTAGCCTAGTTGCACAACATTGTTTTAAAAGAGGAGCCATGTATTTCAAGTGGATGCCTCAGAAAGAGGTTTATTTGTCATTTTTAAAGGTTTATTTATCATTTTTAAAGGCTAATGTTATGCCTCATAGGGTGGGATGGCTAGTTTGGTCTTAATGTCAATTTTAAATTAAAAATCAAAAGTGGAATTTTGTAGGCAAAAAGTTGGACGCCTTTTAAATTAAAGAAGTCCTTGTGAGAGATGTTGATGATATAATGTGTAGCGGCGGGAGATCTTTCTCCCACGATTTCTTGGGAAATAAATATTAAATAAAAATTCAAATATCTTGCAAGGGCACCGACTTAATATTTATATTATTTATTTTAAATGAGGCCAACCTTGGTGAAGTGACACCTTGGTTAATAAACTAGCCGACCCTTCATGAAGAGACACAACATTTTGTATATATAGAAGGCGATCTGCTCTCATCATTCATGCAATAATTATCAAGTGAAGTTCGCACATTTTCTAAGTGAAGATTATCTTTATCAATAGATCGATTATCATTCTCAAGGAATTCACATTCTTCAAGAGGAGGTTGCTTATTTACAGCAGATTGATAGCTATTCTAGGAGATCGATATTGCTTGTGTATTTGCATCTTGAGAGGTGCCATCTTTATTGATTCAGATCGGCCTAGTGTGTGGCCAGTTGTAAAGCAGATTTGCTGCTCATTTATTCTATATATAAGTGATATATTGTTGCTGGGTTTTTCTCCCTCGAGGAGGGGGGTTTTCCCAGGGTATCTTGTTGTGTTCTATTGTTCATGTATTATGTTTCATTTCTGTTTATTGCAAATTTGATCTTAAAAATAACATGGTATCAGAGCGAGTCTAAGGAAAAGATCCGATCAGATTTGGTTAAATAGAAATTTAGTCTGGAAGTAATGATTGAAGCCACAGGCCTGTTCGATGCACAAATAAATGTTCAATGTGGTTGCAATGGTGATGTAAGAAGGACGACTCCTGTAGTATTCGTTGATTAAGGGTGGCTTAACGCTTCATGGCATTTCTCCTATGCCGTATTTTCTTTGGCCGTGTGGAAGAAGTTGTGATGAGTTATTTTCACTCTTTTGATTACTTAAACTCTTTCATCGCACGAGTGTGGGTGCGTTGATTCATAATGTGATCTCAAGATTTAAATGGAGTCTTCAATCTCTACTAAACGGTCGATTCATACTCCCACTTTCCTTGAGGCCGAGATCGAGTGAAGGTGGCGAAGATGAGGCACAGCTATAGGTCTAGCTCATTGGTGTACCAACATAAAGAGATAAGTATTTTTATGCTTGTACCTTGAATGAATCTTTTATGTGGTTATTAATTCATGCTATAACATTGGGATAGTGAATCTTGTATGCTTCTAGCATTGATATTTCTTCGGGGTAGTTTAAACTATTAGTAATCTCTCTCTAAAATGCTTCCAGGACGGATCGAGGAGCAAGAGGGTGATGAGAGATTGCATAGAGAGGAAGAGCTTGAGGCATCCTGTGAGGAAGTCATGCTGACTGGAGAAATGATCAAGCATGGAGTCATAACTTGCAGCCATGGGATTGAGTTGGTGGCTGGAGACATCTCTCGAAGAGAAGGAACCTACAAGTATCAGCTTTTCAAGAGGAGTGAATTAATCTTTAGAGGAGTCTCGGCTAATTCATCAAGCAACCTTGGATGAGGAGGTCGAGTTGATGCAAGTACTTGGAGCGAGGAGTCACACTTACCATGAAGACTGCTATATAATGCATTTTTTTCGGTACAAAGAAATTTGAGGTGAAAGCCCTTGTTAATGCATTTTTCTCTGAGACGGAGAAATTTGAGGTGAAAGCCCTTGTTAAATGCATTTTTCTCTGAGACGGAGAAATTTGAGGTGAAAGCCCTTGTCCATCTTTGAGACAGAGATGTGGTTCTTTCCACCCTCTGGGAGTAGCCATGGTGGATGTCATGTTGAGAGACTCCATGATGATTCCCTTGTACTTGTGTTTATCCACCCTTTGGGAGTAGCCATGGTGGACATCATGTTGAGAGACTCCATGATGACATCACGTTGAGTGACTCCGTGATGGGCACTTGTACACATGTTTCTTTCCACACATGGGAGTAGCCATGGTGGACATCATGTTGAGTGACTCCATGACGATATCACGTTGAGTGACTCCGTGATGAGCCCCTTTCCACAAATGGGTGTAGCCATTGTGGGTGTCATGTTGAGAGACTCCATGACATGAATATTGAGAAAGATATCTCCCTAGCTAAGAGGGAGTGTTGATGATATAATGTGTAGCGGCGGGAGATCTTTCTCCCACGATTTCTTGGGAAATAAATATTAAACAAAAATTCAAATATCTTGCAAGGGCGCCGACTTAATATTTATATTATTTATTTTTAATGAGGCCGACCTTGGTGAAATGACACCTTGGTTAATAAACTAGCCGACCCTTCATGAAGAGACAACATTTTGTATATATAGAAGACGATATGCTCTCATCATTCATGCAATAATTATCAAGCAGTTCTACTTTTCTAAAGTAGTGATTATCTTTCTTTTATCAACGATCGCATTATCATCTTCGCGAATTTATTCTTCACAAGAGGAGGCTGTTTATTAATTTATTGATACCATATTCAAGGAGATCGACATTGCTTGTATTTGCATCTTGAGAGGTGCCATCTTTATTGATTTAGATAGGCCTAGTGTGTGGCCAGTTGTAAAGTAGATTTGCTGCTCTTTTATTCTATATATAAGTGATATATTGTTGTTGGGTTTTTCTCCCTCGAGAAGGAGGGTTTTCCTAGGGTATCTTGCTGTGTTCTATTGTTCATGTATTGTGTTTCATTTCTGTTTATTGCAAATCTGATCTTAAAACTAACATTCCTGAGTCGCATTATTCCTTTTGTTCTATGCCTTTTGTATGTCGTTTCCTTAGCTTTGTCAAAAATATTATATTTTGCTTGTCTTATCTACCTTGTCACGATTCTTCCATAAAGGAGATCGATCCTTATCTTTGCTTTGTCTTGGTCCAGCAACTCCCGCCAGGAAAAAGCGATTCCTCTTTTCTTGTCTTATCCTAAATTTGTCTTTATTTGATAGCTCGATTTTGTCACTTAGAAAAGCTTAACAAATCTGAATAATATCGGCTCTCTTAGATATGGCGCCAAAATTTAAGAGACATGACTTCTGCAAAGCAATAAGAGTCTCCAAAAATAAATCGTTCTTAGCTGAATATTGTTCTTCCAAGATTTGTCTCTATTTTGTCTTTTCAAATTTGTCTTTATCGGCTCCTTGAAAATACCCGCTGGAAATCGATCCCAATAAATCTGATGTCAAAAGAAGCCACAATTTGGCTTATTCGTTTTTTTGTTCTTTCTGCCAAATAATCAAACGACTGTGTCAGGATTTCCTTTGTCCTTTTTGCACTTATCTTGATTGGTCTTAAGAATTTGCCTTCTCAGTAATACAACCGATTTCAATAGTGAATTTGCCCTGCCAAAGTAACTGAGAATAATCTTCAGAAATATTGTCCTTTAGAAATATTTGACCAAGCAAGCAGGCAACTAGGTCAATATTTTAATGTTTAATTTGTACCCTCATAAATTCTCAATAAATCAAACTCCTTATGCTTTCCAAATTTGGTCACCGACCATTAAATTTGGAACAATCGATCCTACAACAATAAATCAGCTGCTGCAAATGCAATGCAATAATAAACCAGTAAGTGCAATAATACATCAGCTAATGCACAAATAACTCCCTGCAATAATACAACAGCTATTGCAAGATTCATAAAACTCTTTTGTTCAACCTACAATTAAGCACCCGTAGAAACCTTGGATGGATTCCTCCACAACTCCAGCTAGGGTTGATCTTTCACAACCGAACTTGGTACTCTAGAGTCTTCAAACCCTCGAGCAAGCAAAACATTCAACTTCTTACCAAACTGGTAATGAGAAATGAGATTCAAGTCAAGCATGCCCAAATGCTAAGCCAACAACTCCTTATATAGAATTCTCAATCACCTCTAGGAAGCTTCTAGAATAATATTATTTTATTCCTCAAGTGACTTTTATAATTTATTATTTTATTTTAAGTCACTTTATTATTAAATTAATTAAATATAAAGTCATCCCTTTTGATATTATATTTTATTGGAATAACTTTAATAAATAATTAATTTAATATCTCCTCCAATTTGGGGACATGATAGTCCTCCCTTCCCCAAGATTGCTTGCCCTCAAGTAATCCGCAACTGCCAATCCATCTAATATCCGAATAACAACTCATTTGTGCCTGTCCACCATCCACCTGGATCCCAAATTTGAAAATCATCTCTATTTAAATTGTGCACAAGGATCTCTACCAATTGTTGATCAATGAACTATATCATCTCAGAACTGCGGTGATGAATCTTATGCATCCACACTGTTGGAAAGCCAACACCTATCGCTTTCTGTTGTGCCACTTTGATACCCTCCAACACCCAAATGTAGCAAGTCTCTAAGTCCTGAATTAAAAAGCAACCAGCAAGAGAGAAAAAAGTAGAAGACTTCCCAAGCTTGGAGTCATTGTCTAAGGTCGGAAACAAGTTGTACCAGAGCGGAGTAGAACACCTCTTATTCAACCCACTCCTCTGTGTCATCAAAGAGATTGTCAAATCCTGTACATGTGGGCTGAAAGTAAATTTATGAGCACACCTCATAATACAATTGAGGTGAAACTCCCCTGACTGCGCTAATGGAATACCAGAGTAGTCATGTGTATTCCATCCAATATGGCCATCATTAGAAGAAGACTCACAACTCACAATAGGATGTGCTGGTTCTTCAGGAATAAGAAGGGTATCATCATGAATGCCATCAACCTCCTAAGAAGAAGCTGGATCAAAACCAAAATCCAACGTGCAAGTCCTAGAAAATCCCATCTTCTTCTGATAAAACTAACCAATGTCAATCTCCAAGGTACCGAAGTGGAGCCTGGTGCTCGAATCTCCCATGTGTACATAGATCAACTCACTAGGCCACCCAATACTACTATTGTAACTTAGGCTAGCAACAAGAATGAAATCATAGGTGTCAACATACCCATAGATACTAAGGAAATCCATCAAATATTTAATGCCTATCAAATAAACATGACTCCACACACTCTCAAGAAACTAAATAGCTGGTGTAGAACATGAAAAATCAGAAAGTGCAATATGAATCCAACTAGGGCAGTCACTAAACCATGATGAATCTATGAATATGAAGTCACCAATCAATAAATAAATCGCTGGCATGCCATGAGGAATAGGTGACAAACTGTAAAGAACCGAACCAATTTTTTCAAATTTTGCCAATTACACAACAATGCAGAAGCACCCGTTAGGGTTAGATAAATGAAACCAGCAGTTACAAGTAACTCGTTGCCAAGAATGCGCACTCAATCTCAACATGAGAGAGGCTGTCATATGGCAAAAGGATCATCAGTACCTTAAATCAAACTGCCACTGAAAGTAACTCAACACCAAGTATGTGCTACTCAATCCAGAATGGAATGAGGCGACCATATGGTGGAGAATAAAGGAATACAAATGCAACTCAAATAAATAGGCAGCAAGCCAGCCTCTTCCACTTATTCAGTGGGTATTACAAAGCATGAAGAACAAGTTTAGAAGAAATGCTGACCGTACTACTGTTCAGCTTACAATATCATGAAGAAATGCCTGCCAAGAGCATAAGATTAGAGGTAAATAGAGCTGCAACAAAATAGAGGATTCTTCCTTGCTTAACCAAAGCACCAAGACCAAAAACTTCCCTCAAAGACCAACTCTCGAAGTTCTGATTTGTGACAGACCTACTCTTGAATGCTATAACAGCAATACAGAAAATCACTAAACTATTCACAACTCCCACAATACTCATCCAAAATGCATAAAACCTAGTGCAAAGTGTTCCTATTATGAAGGCGCCTAAGAATGCATCACAAACTGACCCTAACAGTAGATATTTATTTTATGCACAAATCCCAATGAGAACCAAATGGTACGGCCCTTAGTGAGGGGCGATTTTCTTAAATAAAATTCAGTTCTTCATTAAAAATTCTGTAACTTGTCAGAAAGGGGCACCCTTGCCAAGGAAACACAATGGAACAATACCCAAAACGACTCTTTTTGTATTTTTTGACTTATGAGAAAAAACAGCAAATCAGCTACAGTGAAAAGACAGCTCCAGTACTTCACTAATAAACATGAAACTGAACTACAAAAGCAAAACTCAATCTACAATGCAATCCTCACTACAAAGATTCACTCAACCATTAGCAAACCTCTCTACTAGGTGCTATCTATCAAGCACGAAGTCGAGCCAAGGCTAGGAGGCATTCATTCCTCGAAGCAATTCCAACACCATTTCGGTAGCATAACAATATTCAAGATATGACATGATAAATGAAGTCCCAAGGCTCCCTTTTATAACTTTGAGAAGGCCCTCCAGAAGCTTCTAGAAAACAAACCCTAATTTCAAATTTGAATTGACTCCTTTTCCCTCCAGTTTGGGCGCCCCCTTTCATAATGTTCAATCTTGACTTTATTAAAAATCCCCTCTTCATAAAATGGCGTCCCTTTCTCCAAGAAGTATTTTTGACTTTAGAAATATCAAAATAATTCCCCATGAGATGACCACCCTCAAAGTCCCCCTTTTTAAAACAACTTAAAGTCATATTACTAGGACAAGGGGTTATTTTATAAAATAAAACATTATTAACTTTAAATGACTTATTTCTCCAAAATGAACCCCTTAAGCCAAAAATCAAAATTACCCAATGAACTGCCAGAAAAGGAGAGCTTGCTGAGCTGATGCTGACTTGACCACTGCTAAAAATAGAATTTACTAAAAATAGTAAATTTGGAAAGTTGCTCGGATCAAAGTGCATGCGACACCATTGCGAAGCTTTCTGAAAATTCAGAAAGAATTTGCAATCCAAAATCCCCGACTCCAAGTTGTAGCCGTAATAACTTACTAAAAATAGTAAGTCCGAAAAAGTTGCCCGACGCAGTTGCAAGTCATACCTCTGTGAAGCTCTCTAAAAACCCAGAAGGAATCTAGAATCCAAACAACCAAACTCCAACAAGCAAAACCCTGAATCTTCAAGAGAACCTATCAAACAGCCGGAAACCCTAATTCTGCCACTGACCAGCTGACAGCACATTGGGAATAGGCTACCAATCACTGAAAAGTATGTGCTAAAAACGGGGACATTACACAAACCCAAATGTGTAGTGTAGATGTCATCAATACTCACCAAAGATAACTCTTGAGTGGCTGCTCCACTATAAGTGTCATCAATACAATCAATATCTTCATGAATGAATTGATCAACAACAACTGCAATTTCAAAACTTGAAGACCTTTGCTTATCATCGTCCATGGAGTGGTGAGTGTCGCAAACTTGTTGAAGATGAAGCTTGGCTTGTTGCGCTATCAACTTAGCTTTTGTTGCCTTGTCAAGCCATCCCTCAAACATTTCTTGGGACCATTTTATCTCAATTGCTCCAAATTGTCTAAAATCAGTCCCATAATGAGATGCAGCATATAAATTACCATGACCAATGCATGCATCTTGTGTATCAATCAAAGTAGAATCAATATCACTCGTTTCCCAATGATTAGTAGCTGCAATATCATGAGAAAGTGAGGATATACTACCGCTGTTTAAAATCAGAAAACTAGGACTGAATCTTTCTCCTTTTTCCATGCTTCTCAAGTCATCCATGTTAGAGCAAATGAACATACTCTTAGCTGCCCCATCCTTTGTTTCATTCTTTAGTGCCTTAAGCACAATATGTTTACCCATGTGAGTAAACTCTAACACCATCTTGTTGAAGTCTTGGACAAGCCTTCCAAGAGATTTCAACCATTGAATACCTAACACCACTTTATTTTCCTTAATGTTGATAATATCAACTACAAACTCAGGATTAGAGAAAGCCTGCTTCTTATCATGTATGGAGTGGTGTATGTTACGAGTTTCTTTGGACTGATTTATTGTTGTTGTTCTAAAGTAAACAAATTTAGTCCTCTTGGGAGAAACAACATAAAAATAGCCATGCTTAACCAATGCATCATGTAAGCTATCATTTGGAAGCTCATTGTCATCAATTACTCCATGAATAGGGGTTGCAAGTTCATGTAAATGAAAAAGTATAACGCTGTTGTCCCCAACTAGAGATTTAGGACTGATTGTACCTTTTCTTTCATTACGCTGGGAATCTTTAATGCAAGAGTACACTTGCATACACTTGGAAGCCCAATCTTGTAACATATCAAGTCTTGGAGCTATGACATCCTTATACTCAATCAAAGTATCAACATGATAAGGGTGAGGCACGAACTTACAAATTGATTCATGTTCTTTTCCCACTGCTGTTATAAATTCAGATTGTTGGCAAGTAGAAGTTCCCACCATCACCTCATGCTTATCTATCTTTTCATGAATGTCTACCATGCTATATTTCTTTTCACAACCATCTAGCTTGGATTCATGCTCATGTGATGTCAAAATATTGCTGTCCCATTTTCTAATCCATACCATCACCTCCATAACTGATATGTTTTCCCTTACTAGCAAACTCCAAGGTGTAGTATGCAAGACAAACCAACAGTTATCAAAATGCAAGATCTTAGTAAGAAACCTCGTAGTCCCCCTAATCAGCTCTCTAAAACAAAATGCTTCATATGATCTTAGCAATTGGCCTTCCATTGTAGATGATGCATGACTAACCATATTGAGATCAATAATGTTCCATTCCACACAAATGGATATAACACTTGTGGCTGATCCATCAAGTGTGACCAATATCAACATCTTTTTGAGCCTTTGAGGGGCTCTCCAAAAGAGGAAATTCATAAACTTCATGATGCAAACTAGACCAAACTAAATTTCCTAAATCATTCCTCCTTCCTTTCTCACACAACTCAACATGCTCTTCTTGTGGGCTTACCTCAAGAAGCTCTTCCCTTGTATACTCGACATCCACACATTCTTCTTTTGAAAGAAATAAGGATCTAATGCATGATTCTCTTTGTCTTCTTGCATTATCTATCAGATTGCATCTTTCCTTGACCTCTTGTAAGTGTTGTCTTGCTTGGGCAGCAAGCATCTTGGCCTTATTAGCTCTTATAGACCACCCATCACACAACTGTTGTGTCCTTTTAACGTCTTCCACAGTATGGTGAACAAAATCAGATTGTTTGCAGCTTGAATTCACAATACATTCTTCATGTTCAATGCACAAAACTTCAATGCTGATATTGGAAGAATCTATAGCACTATCATCTTCATATGATTTATCTATAACCTCATGATTTTGTGACGATAATGGACTGCTGTTTGTAATCAGAAAATCAGAATTGTCATCATACCTATTTGTGGTGTCTTCATGTGTATTAACAATACCATCTTCAAGGTCACCCAACTCACAATTTGATTTCTTGCAATTACTATGTAGAGTTGGTGAGATAATGCCTTGCCCCATTAATGGATCGTCAAAGGAATCCATAGCTTCAAGTGGCTGATCAATCTCTACTGATTTGGCAATAGTGTTTGCTTTTCTTTCCTTTGCAACCAGAGGGTCAAACATTTCCGGATGTTGTAGAAGCCTGTTTAAATTCTTGTCATAGTCCTGAAAGCTTTCAACCATTAACTGCATAACCTATCTCATTTTTCCATTATCAAAAGGAACTTCTGGAGCTGTAATCCTTATAATTTCACTTAGGCAATGGGCCACAACAAGTCTTACATCCTTATCTTTGTGCCTCAATAACCTGTCTTCCTCCAAAGAGATCAATATCGGAATCATACCTGCTTGAATTATTTGAGAAGGTGGTTGGTCCACCAAATGCAAGCAATTTACTACTTCCTCCAATGAACTGAGAAGAGCATCTTTGATTAGAAACATGTGACCAAATTTATCTCTTGCCATAAAAAGTTTCTCTCCAAACTCAATGTCACTCATTGAGTCCATGCTGATAAACAAATTCCCTCACAGGCTGGCAAGATCTTAGCTCCGATACCACTGTAATGTCTCTTGCTGATTTTGTTCTCAATTTTCAGTTTGAGTGTTCATGAATTCCGTCAAACGGTTGTTGTGCAAATAATTTCCAGCTGATAATTGAGTTCTCCTTTTGTGTTTGAGTTTAAATAATGATTTCATATGCATAAAGACTAGCTAATGCAATGCAAATTTTTTTTTTCAGATTTTGTAATGCGTGAATATGATTGAAAATACATGTAATGATGAGCTACAATAGTAGACATTAAGACAAACGCTCAACTTGCAAACTCCAACTCCAAATTATATTGATAATGATCATCAGAATGATCAATATGCTCATTTATCTTCAATACAATGCAAGGACTGAAATGCTATTACAATGAATGTGCAATCTCAAACTCTAACCGCTATAATGCAGATGCAACTATAAAATGCAAATAATTACAAGGAACCTGGAAATCTTCCTAGCTCGAATGATGGTAGCAATATAAATCAATCGAACTTCACCCAAAAATCGAATTCTTTTGTCTTTTGCTGGTAGGTTCGATGAAGTGTGATCCCTTCTTCACAAATCTAAGCCTTCTTGCTGTTAGCAGCTACCAACTCGTCTCAACCAGCAAGTCGTCTTTCTTTAGAAATATTATCAAACCAAATAAATAACGGCTTTCCTGAGTCGTGTTATTCCTTTTGTTCTACGCCTTTTGTATGTCGTTTCCTTAGCTTTGTCAAGAATATTATATTCTGCTTGTCTTATCTACCTTGCCACAATTCTTCCATAATGGAGATTGATCCTTATATTTGCTTTGTCATGTTCTAGCAACGCCTGCCAGGAAAAAGCGGTTCCTCTTTTCTTGTTTGATTCTAAATTTGTCTTTATTTGATAGCTCGATTTGTCACCTAGAAAAGTTTAACAAATCTGAATAATATCGGCTCTCTTAGATATGGCGCCAAAATTTAAGAGACACGGCTTCTGCAAAGCAATAAGAGTCTCCAAAAATAAATCGTTTTTAGCTGAATATTATTCTTCCAAGATTTGTCTCTATTTTGTCTTTTCAAATTTGTCTTTATTGGCTCCTTGAAAATACCTGCTGGAAATCGATCCCAATAAATCTGATGTTAAAAGAAGCCACGATTTGGCTTATTCACTTTTTTGTTCTTTCTGCCAAATAATCAAACAACTGCGCCAGGATTGCCTTTGTCCATTTTGCACTTATCTTGATCGGTCTTAGGAATTTGTCTTCTCAGTAATACAACCGATTTCAATAGTGAATTTGTCCTGCCAAAGTAATTGAGAATAATCTTCAGAAATATTGTCCTTCAGATATATTTGACCAAGCAAGCAGGCAGCTAGGTCAATATTTTAATGTTTAATTTGTACCCTCAAATATTCTCAATCAATCAAACTCCTTATGTTTTCCAAATTTGGTCACCAACCATTAAATTTGGAACAATTGATACTGCAACAATAAACTAACTGTTGCAAATCCAATGCAATAATAAACCGGCTATTGCATTAAGTGCAATAATACTTCAACTACTGCACAAATAACTCCCTACAATAATACAACAGCTATTGCAAGATTAAGAAAACTCTTTTGTTTAACCTGCAATTAAGCACCTGTAGAAACCCTGGATGGATTCCTCCACAACTCCAGCTAGGGTTGATCTTTCACAACTGAACCTGGTATTCTAGAGTCTTCAAACCCTCGAGTAAGCAAACCATTCAGCTTCTTACCAAACTGGTAATGAGAAATGAGATTCAAGTCAAGCATGTCCAAATGCTAAGCCAACATCTCCTTATATAGAATTCCCAATCACCTCTAGGAAGCTTCTAGAATAATATTATTTTATTGTTGCAGTATCAATTGTTCCAAATTTGGTCACTGACCATTAAATTTGGAACAATTGATACTGCAACAATAAACTAACTGTTGCAAATCCAATGCAATAATAAACCAGCTATTGCATTAAGTGCAATAATACTTCAACTACTACACAAATAACTCCCTACAATAATACAACAGCTATTGCAAGATTAAGAAAACTCTTTTGTTTAACCTGCAATTAAGCACCTGTAGAAACCCTGGATGGATTCCTCCACAACTCCAGCTAGGGTTGATCTTTCACAACCGAACCTGGTATTCTAGAGTCTTCAAACCCTCGAGTAAGCAAACCATTCAGCTTCTTACCAAACTGGTAATGAGAAATGAGATTCAAGTCAAGCATGCCCAAATGCTAAGCCAACATCTCCTTATATAGAATTCCCAATCACCTCTAGGAAGCTTCTTGAATAATATTATTTTATTCCTCAAGTGATTTTTATAATTTATTATTTTATTTGAGTCAATTTATTATTAAATTAATTAAATATAAAGTCATCCCTTTTGATATTATATTTTATTGGAATAACTTTAATAAATAATTAATTTAATATCTCCTCCAATTCGGGGACATGACAATAGAGCACTAAAATTAGATTGTGCTCCACTGCTTTCAGTTCTAAATAGTAGACATTATTATTTACTTCAAACCTTCCTAACTCAGGGAGTTCATCTTATGAAGTTTTGTGATGTAAACTTTGATAGTTTACTCTCAATGTGGGTTCAAGACAACGAACTTTTGCATGCTTTGGTTCATCATTCAGTGACCTTTGGAGTTGGAATAGTAAGTGCTTTTGCAAGATTTCATGGTTGTATCAAATTAGTACACAGGAGACATGTTAGATCCATATGGTGCTATGTTGGTGAGTTTGTTGAACTCTTGCAAAGGATTGCTTTCCTTTTTGCAAGAAGATTGGAGGAGTTCGCATCTGTAGTTATGACTTGGCATGACACATTGAGGAGTTATATTGAGGAGTATGGTTTTGGGTTGAACAGATATTTCTTCCAGTTGCCCAGAATCATGTTAGGTACAAGGATTGTAGTCATGGACACTACCGGGATGCTTCGATGGGAGATGTTTCATGGTACAGGTTTCAATCCTTACAGGGAACTGTAGTATGAGCACGATGGATTGTCAGTTATGATCAGAGTGGTGCAGCGTCATCATGGTGGACATTTGCAAAGATTGACTTGGGATCTCGGGATTACACTTTGGTTCAATTGGTTTTAGTTGGTTGTTATGGTGGATACCATGGCATTGCTTGAAGACAAGCAAGTTTTGGGAAGGGAGGATTGTAATGTCCCCATTTTTAGTGTCCTCATTCAGGCTAGTTTGGTTTTGACTCACTATTTTTAGTAAGTACTATATTTAGTAACTGGTCCTAGCAGTAGTGCAGTGCAGGGTTTCCTGTTTGGGCAGTGTGTGGCAATTGTCAGGTGAACTCTAATGTTTTGTGCCAGTTTGGTGATTTGGAGTATTTACTATTTTTAGTAGTTTCTATAAATAGTAAGTCTATTTTTGGTAACTGGTCCTGGCCAAGGCTACTTCAGTAGTGTTTATTTCCAATTTGGGCATTGGCATGGCTAAGGTTCGATTTAATTATTATTTGCATCTCTCACTTAAGTTATTTTAATAAAGTTTCTTTTACTTAAGTGAAGGGGTCAGTGGGTCATGTAAAAAGTACCTTGGAGCCTAATGTAATGACTTACGTTGTTTTAGAAGGCAACAAAAGTGAAATAGTTTCCTTACGTGCATAGACGCCCAAGGGAGGTATTTTGAATTAAATAAAATAAAAGGACCCCTTGGCCTAGTTGCACAATGTTGTTTTAAAAGAGGGGCCATGTATTTCAAGTGGATGCCTAGAAAAGAGGTTTATTTATCATTTTTAAAGGCTAATGTTATGCCTCATAAGGTGGGACGCCTAGTTTGGGCTTAATATCAATTTAAATTAAAAATCAAAAGTGGAATTTTGGAGGCAAAAAGATGGATGCCCCTCTTGGGGTAATTTCATGTCATTTCATAAAGTGAAATGAGAGGGAAATATATTCAAATTCAAATGCAAGTTGCCCTAATTCTTCCCTCACTTTATAAATACGAGTTTGAACTCTTATTTGCATATGGGTTTTTTGGCAACTTAAGGAGACTCTATTGGAATTTCTCCAAGATTTGAAAACTGCTGGTTTAGGATGAAAACCATCGTCTCACTTTGCTGGTTTCGGTGGTGAGAGACCCACCCTAGCTGGTTGGGGTGGTTCTACTTTAGGGATCACCGTTGGGCTTCAACAGAGTTCTGATTTACAGTATTTTGGTGATGAAATGATGAAGATTTTCATAGTATTTTGAAGTGGATTTGATGGTGTGAGTATTGTTTGGTTATTGGCTCTTTTTGGTGGTGTTAGGAGGCGATTTTGGTTATTTTCTGAAGTCTGATCTGCATTCTCAGAAGTTCTGGAAACTCATTTTACCAGTGGCTGAAGGTTACATTCTCTCATAGCTCCGTTTGTACTTGGCACATCTTTTTGGGCATTGTTGCGTTGGAAACCTCTCATCTAGGCGCCATATCTCAAGCAATTGTTTGTATTTTTTTGGTGGAGGTTGGATTTATGAGAGCAAATAGCCCTACCTGGGAGGTTGTCCCCTTCTTGGAAAGTGTGCAAGGGCAGGTCTGCTGATGTATAGACCTGAAAACTCAATCTTTTGGCTTCTGTGCTGCTATCTACAAGCGTGAGGATGCATGGGTTCATGGGTGACCTGCAAAGCTGATTTGTGTGCAAGTTTTTGCAAAGTATAATTGCTGTTGATGAGGGTTATCAGGTTTGCTATACACTGTAACAGGTCTGAGATTACATTTTAAATCAGAAAATTCTATGAACTTGTTTGTATTCATGAATTGTTATGTTTCTAAATGAGAAAGAAGTTATTTCCTTGTTTCCCTTTCAATGCATTCTTTTAGAAGGGCTTTACTATTTTGCAAAGCATGAAAATTAGACACACAAATACATCAGCAAACAAACCAAACAGCAGACTGTATCTTAAAATAAAAATAAAAATCAGGGGTGGTCATTACAGATTGAAAATTATCTTTGGAGAAATTGTGAATTTTAGGAGAGCTTGGCTTTCCGGGACTGGAGGATGAAAACCTTCTTCTTCAGGTTCAGAGGTTTGGACGAAAACCCAAAACCACTTATAGGCGGATTCAGGTGGGATTTGCGTTTGGGCTTCAAGGATCAATTTGGGAAATTTTGTGGTTTCTTCTTTGAAGACAAAATTTCAGAGTATTGGGGTTTAAGTTTGCAGACGGTTATCTGGTTACAGAATAAAATATCATTTGAAGAAAGATTGCATACAGATAATGAATTGCAATCTTCAATCAGCCGCTTCATATTCTTAAGGGGTTGCAGCTTTTCATTGGAAGTGTCATCCAAGTTTTGGATTATTAGAGGTGATGTGGACTGTTGAATAGTCCACCAAGGGTGTGAGGATATTATAGAAGCACTTCCCTTGTTAATGCCGCCTTGGTCATAAAAGGGGTAATTTAATTCATATATGCTAGTCAAAGAATGAATGGACAGATAAAGACAAGGCGCCAGCTTGACAGTAATCGTGGAAAATCACAAAAATTTATCATGCATTCCAAGGCGGGTCATTACACAAAGTGAAAATAGTTTTACAGTATCTCTTAGATGTAAACTAACACAGATCAATACAAAGAATAGCAAATGTGAGCTTAGGAATTCCTTGAATCCCCTAAAACTCTTAAATAGAAATGGAGATAGGTTATAACTGTATTACTATAAATTGAGGAAAACCCTCAGAAATCCATCTTCAGCCATTTTAATACTCATCTAATACAAAGAGCCATCGTTTGTGATCACTTATGTATTTTCAGCCAGATAAGCAGTTGGGTATCCATCTGGGGTGTATATGTGCCCCTATTATTTATACATTTCAGCTTTATTTCAAGTTTATATTTTGTAGATTATTTTTTTGTTGACTCATAACACCGCAATTTGGCAGAAAAGACGCATCGTAGAGTTACAATAATAACCTAGTGAAGATTGTAAGGGATTGTTATGCCTTACTAAAATGAATGGAACCGTTGGATTAGTTTACATGTTAAGTTTAGGAGGGCTCTTGTTCAGCTAAATGCAAATAATGTTACACCTTGAAAGCAAGACTTTTTAAGAGTTTATAAGTGTTACGTAATTTTTTTGAAATGTTTTGCAGCCCACCAAGAATTTTTATGTTCGTAATATCAATACTAGATTGTGCACAGGTTTTGACAACTGGTAGACCATGATCAAGAGCTTGGTTTCCAGTGACATGCATGAACTTGTGGTAGTCTCCGTCAGTATATGATGCAATATGTCAAATGCCATGGCCATTAGAATAGTCCTTCACGACTTAGCCTTAGTCTACACTTTTTAGACCTCTTTTTGAATGGAAGGTCCTAAGATTCACATTTTCGGTGCTGCAAAGGACCATGTTGATTTCCATTATGGAATGGCTAAGTTAATTGGTCTTATATTTTATTATAATATGCAAATTAAAGGCAGTAAAAATTTCAGCGGAGATTCTGAAACTTGCCATGTAAAATGATATGATCATCAATTTGGCAATGAAATTCCAATGCTATTTTTTGTCAAATTTCCTCTTAACTTACGTGTTCTAGAGCTTAGAAACAATTTTAATGAGGTTGAACTAAGGATCCTGCCAAAATTGGCTGCAAATGAGAGCATCCTAATTTTAAATGGATGCTAACTCCACTCTCTGTTTGAATAAAGGTAGAATAAAAATAAGAAATAAAGGCTTTTGAGCACGTCAATCAGGGTTATTTTAGTTCTTGAGAAACCTTAGTTTCAATTGTATGATATAATTGATTGCTGTGCTGATCTTGTTATCGTCTGCAGATTTTATTTCAAAGCACTGTAGTGAACATGTATTTGTTTTATGAACTTTATTCAAAACATCAGACTGCATCTTTTCCGCTTAACTTGCTGAATTTAATTTTGTGCAGGAATTATTTACGTAACTTCTATTTCCAGACTAAAGTACACCGTAATTTTTTTAGTGCAGGTCATCTAACACTAGTTTTTTTGTTTTGTTTTTGCATTAGATGGACAGCAACAGAGATGGCCTGGTAGATTTTGAGGAATTTGTTGCTGCTACATTACATGTGCATCAGTTAGAAGAGCACGATTCTGTGAAATGGCAAAGGCGCTCAAAAGCTGCTTTTGAAAAATTTGATTTTGATAAGGATGGATACATTACTGCGGAAGAACTCAAGATGGTACATAATTCAAAAGTTTTATTTAGGTTTATGGGACTGCAATTTAACAGATTTGTTCCCTTAGAATTGTTTTAAGCATGATGGTCGTAGATTTGATATGTGATATATGTATTGCAGCATACGGGAATTAAGGGATCCATTGAACCTCTTTTGGAAGAGGCTGATATTGACAGGGATGGGAAAATAAGTTTACCTGAATTTCAGAAACTGCTGAGAACAGCAAGCCTGGGCTGTAGGGCCAAGTGAGTGTGTAAATATCCTCAGTCTCTTGTTAGTTGTGCAAATCAATTCATGTGATCAGTGGAGATCTGGAATCCTGCCTAAAGGTATCAGTTTCACGGTGCTACCTGAAATCAAATGTGAGTAAAGCTGCTGTTAATGATATCGACAATTTCAAAGATGCTTTCGGCTGCAAACCATTTCTTATCACAGCAATCTCAATAGCAAGATCATCATATTCGATTGGAAGCTCTCTGTTTTGAGGCTTCCTTCAGATCATTTGTAAAAAGGGACGCTACAGATATAATGATTATCCTAATAACCAACAGAATTGAGTGAATTGCATTGTTAGGTTCTGAAAATCATTTTTAGATACTGTCATTAGAGGCGGTGTAGAAATTTTCCTGAAGGTTGGCATCCAAATCGAAAATGCCAAAAGACTATCAAAATATGATATTTGGATAAGACCTACCGACAAACCTCCCTGGTTTTTGGAATTTGTCTGAGTATTTCAGTTTGCAACAGATTTAATATCTGGAATACATATCTACGGTTCTGCAGCTCATATTTATTAGATTCTTTTTCTTCGCTTTTGGTGTCTAAACTGAATGTTTGGTTCATTCAATTGATTGTAAGATTCCAATGTATTTTAGTATACTGGGACCGGAGTATTAATGATTATTCACCTTTAAAAAGTATTAGAAGTGTGGATTGTACTCAGGGTTACTTCTGTGGAAGGCAAATCTCAAACTTTAACAATAAGTTGCCACGTTTGTAAAGAGTATGGTAAGTTGAACTAAAGTTTTTTGGTTCTGTAAATAAAACAAGTGTCATGTAATGGTGATACTTATCTTTGTAGTAATGTAATAGAAAGTATTTGTTGTCAAGTTAATAGATGAGCTATGATAGTGTGATTTAAAGGAAGCAGTTTGGCATAAAAGATTCTTGCAAGCTGAATGTATCACAATTTTATTGGGTGAGTAAAGATTATAGTTATTAGAACTGATGATTGGTAACTGTGACTAGTATAGTTGAAGTTCAGTTTGTCCTTAAAGTAAATATTTGTTAAATATTAATGAACAAACCATTTAAAACACCTAAATCTTATATATTATCATGCTTGCAGCATCCTATGGACATCTAAATGTTTTTATCATCATTTAATTATCTTATTTAATTAATCTAATCCATTAATAATTAATTAAATGGAATATTATTTAATTAATTTAATTTATTACTAACTAATTAAATAAAATTTATTTATTAATATATTTCCAACTCACAATTTTTCTCACAAATTTTAATAATAAATCATTTAAATAAAATAAATTAATAGAGTTAACTACCACAACAAAATAGTTAAACTATATTATTATAATTTTTCTTCCAATTTAATAAAAAACTAATTGCTTTAAGGAATTATCTACAACTTCATAATAATGCAAATTTCTTTATTTATTATGCACTTCCAATTTTTTAAGGACACAAGAAGTAAAAATTATTTAATCCTTATAACAATTTTCTTTCTTCTTCTTGATCCAAGGAATTCTCTAACTTCAATCTTCTAATCAATGCTCAACCATCCATTCTCCTTTAAAAAAATTATATAAAAAGCTTTAGCTATTCCAAAATTTATTAACCTAAAATCATGAGTATATGTTTCGAAACTTTTGAAGTAGATTGTTGAGCAACTACATCTAGGAACACATCCATTTCATAATAGAGTTATGTTGGGTAATTTTTTTATGTTTTTTTTGTTGTGGACATTTGTTTGAATCTCCATTTGCTCTATTTGAAGGTTTGCATTATATTTCAAAATATGAAGCATTGCATGCATTTGGTTTTTTGGTTTTAATCATTTTGAAATTTGTGCAAACATTTCTTGTGACCATGGTAGGACATGGGGGTACTAGTGGAGGAGAGAAACAATAGACAATCTTAGGTAGATGGGTTGTAAATGCCTATGTGGTAGGCTATCTCTCTACGTGTTCAATCTATTCACCATGGTTGTCACAATATATGCACAAATTTTAAAATTAGGAACAAAATCAAAATATGAAGTTTCTATTTTAAAACACATGTAGATCTCTTGATTAAGTGAAAATGGAATTCATAAAACAAAACAAAGTTACAAAATGACTTCTATTGATAAAATAGATCTGTTCAAGTAGATGCAGCTATTAGAAATCTTTGCACCATATACTTGTGAAAGACGATTGATTCATTTATATAGGATTATATGTGAATTTATAGATTTTTGGTAGAGAAGATGGATGGTGAGGATTTGAGGATGAGATCCATAGTGGAGATTCAATGAGAGCACTTTCCTAAGATCAAAGAGAAAATGTAAGGTTTGGATTTGAAGATTATATTTACAAAAAAATATTGTGGAAATAATGGATGAAATATAGGTTTAAGAATCCATTTGAGATGGAAATTGAGGTAATTAAATATTAAAATTATTTAATTAGATGTGACATTGGATTAAACTAATTAATATATAGTATATAGTATTATTATATTGATTATAATATAAATACAACATTGAGAATCAAAGAACATAGATAAAGTTGATGAAGGTAATATAAAGAGTCATGTTGCTCATATATGCGATATGAGTGTTGTCCAAATTTAGAGCCATAAAAATTAGCCACAATCAAACTAGAAAAAAATTAAGTGTGAAGAACCCTACTGGTTCTAACTCTGCCTCTGATGCTAAAATGTATTGTTTTTGTGTTTTCTCTTGTTTTGAAGGATTTTATACAAATAATAAAGAAGTTGTTAGGCAAGATTTTAACAAGAAATAACTAGAAATATAGAAATGCTGCAATGATTCTTATTCAGCTTGAAATGTAAATAGATTTTTAATACAAGATAGAAACATAGTATTAAAACAAGGCTACATACCCGAATATGCCAGCAAACCCTTATTTGGAAATCTTGAAAATCACAACCAGTAAAGAGAATTTCTGATGAAACAAGCTGATCTGCTCCAGATAATGATTTATCCCTCTTTGTTTGACTACCAAATGGAGATACAAGTATGGCCGCCCCTATTGGTGCAAATTTTTGCCAAAGAAGAGAGGCATTTCAACCTCTGGGTTCACACGCCTAGCTAGAAACCCCATGCCATGCCTAGTGAATGGTACGACCAACAACATAAATTGTATGGCCTAATTATTGATGTGAAAACTGATGAGAAATGTGCGCCTCCACTAGTAAGCCCCTTTCCTTATTGAAAAATTGTAAACAAACTCAAAGGTAGATCTCCTGTAAGCACAAATGGACTCCAGAATGAAGCCCTCTCTGTAGCAATGATTCAGCTAGTCTTTCACAGATTCAAGATCGCAGAACATTGAAGAATTTTTGTTCTCCAATGGTGTCAAAATGCTAAAACCCTTGTCTTAGGCTCGAACTTCAAATAAGCCAAAAGAAAACAATGCCAAATGATCAATACGTGAATGAGGTCGACTTGCTCCTTTTGCTCCTTATATTCATTCCCAAAAAGGCACGACTTTTCATGAATAGGATTTTAAATACATTTAAAATGTATTTAAAGTACTTGGTACACCTTTTAAATATTAATTCAACTTTGGCATACCATTTCACCCCCTTTATATTATTTAAGTGGCTTTTACTTTTATAAAGTTAAATTATAACTTTATAACATTCCCTTAAGTTAATTAAATAACTTAACCACTAAAATATTAATATCTCACTCATTCTTCAATATTTTGACATGTCATCTGAAGCTGGGGTCAACACTGTATAACTCCCATGTGTCCAGGTGCCCTGACTAAAAATAGCATCACTACCAGATTGACTTACTATAAATAGTAAGTCCCTCAAACTAAGTCAAACACTGATTTGCAAAGACCTAGAACTGAACCCAATACTGAATTGAAGAAATGGAGTGACACAACCTCCATTAACTGCCACTGAGACCCTCTATCCAAACATATTAGCCTACGAGGATCCAAGTAATAGGCTAACCCATATACAACTGGTACTGACTAGGATGGATACATTATAGTCCGCCCTCCCCAAATTTGCTTGTCCTCAGACAAACTCAATGTTGGATGTTGTAAAATGTTCTCGCTCTCCCAAGTAGCATCCTCTGCCAGTAGATCTCTCCACTTAACCAAATATTCCCTGATAACCTATCTCCGAAGATGATGCTCTCTGAAATCCAAGATGGCCTTAGGTACTAATATCAACTTCCCCTCACCATCTAGGGGTGGTAGGTCTGAAGCAGGAACTATATGTTGTCCCAACGCCTTCTTGAGGTGTGACACATGGAACACATTGTGCACCTTACTATCTGCCAGTAAATCTAACTCGTAAGCCACCTCACCAACTCGCCTGATAATCCTGAATGACCTATAATAGCATGGCTTGAGTTTCTTTGCGCCCCTCTTCCTAAGAGTGGACTGTCTATAGGGTTGCATCATTAGATACACCATATCCCCGATCTCAAATGATCGCTCAACCCTCCTCTGATCAACATATTGCTTTTGTTGATTATGAGCCTTTTGAATGTTCTCACGAAGGGCTCTCATGATATCCTACTTCTCCTACAACAGATCCCCAACACTAGGTACTCTGCAATCACTCAACAATAAATCAACGAAACTAGGAACATCATATCCATACAAAGCTCTGAAAGGTGTCATTTGGATAGTCATATGGTGAGTGGAATTATAGTAGTACTCACAAAGATGCAACCACTTCACCTAAGCCATCTGCTATCCAGAAATGTAGTTCCGCAGGTATCCCTCCACCTATTTGTTGACAATCTCTGTCGCCCATCAGTCTGTGGGTGGTAGCTAGTGTTCAGAGTAAGCTTTGTCCCACATAGTCGAAATAACTCCTGCTAGAAGTGACCCATGAACCTACTGCCTCTGTCACTGACAATACTCCAAGGTAATCCGTGCAATCTGAATACCTCATGAAAGAATAGATATGCTACCTGTGTAGCTGAATAGGTAGTGGTGATAAAAAAGAAATGTGCATACTTGGTCAACCGATCTACTACCACATAAATGTTATCTCTCCCTTGAGCTTTCAACAAGCCTGTAATAAAATCCATAGATAAGCATTTCCACTTCCTCTCAGGAATAGGAAGTGACTAAAGCAACCCAACAAGGTAAGTATGCTCTTGCTTGTTCTGCTGACAAACAAAGCACTCCCTAACATAATGAAGAACATCAGATTTAAGACCCTTCCAAGTGAATCTCTCTCGTACCTGCCAATAGGTCTTAAAGTATTCGGGATGACCTGCATGGGTGAATCATGGAAAGTCCTCAACACCTTGTTCCTCACATCTGAACCTGGGACTAAGAATATTCTCTCTTTGTAAATGATGAGGTCATTCACAAGAGAGTACCTGTTGTCATGTACTATCCCATCAATAATGCCAGAAGCCCACAGATTCTTAGCATACTCAGCTATAATCAAGTGACTCCAATCCTTTGAAATCTCTACCATGGAGCTCAAATGGGGACAACGACATAAGGCATCAACAACAACGTTTTGAGTCCTTTTGACATAGGATATGTCAAAATCATAAGACTATAACTTGCTGAACCATTTTTGTTGATGTTCATTTAGATCCCGCTGTCCAAGGAAATGCCTCAAGATGTTATGATTAGTTTTGACACAAAACTTACTACCAACTAGGTACTGCCTGAACTTGGCCATTGCATGCATGATGGCCAACATTTCCTTGTCGTATATACTATAGCTCATCTCAGGACCCCTTAGCTTCCTGCTCTCGAAAGCTATCGGGTGACGGTCCTGCATAATCACTACACCAATACCCTCTCCACAAGCATCACAATGAAGCTCAAAAGGCTTGGTGAAATCTGGAAAAATTAGAACTGTGCATGTAGTCATCAATTGTTTGAACTTCTCGAAACACTCCTGTGCCTAAGGTGTCCAAACAAATGCTCCCTTCTTAGTCAAATCTGTAAGTGGTGCAGCATGCCACGAGATTCCACTGACAAACTAACGGTAGAAGGCACATAACCCCACAAATCCCCTGAGCTAAGTCAAAGTCTCAGGAGTAGGCCAATCAATAATGGCACAAACCTTATCAAGATCCACGTGAACTCCCTCTCCACTGATTATGTGACCCAAATATAGAAGCTCTTCCATGCCCAACGCACACTTGGACTCCTTGGCATACAAGGATTCCCTATCAAGTATGCCCAAAACAGTATCCAGGTGAACCATGTGGTCCTCCCAAGATCTATTGTAAACCAAAATGTTGTCAAAGAATACCAAAACAAATCTCCTCAACTAAGAGTGGATGACCCTGTTCATAGTGGACTGAAAAGTAGCTGGAGCATTGGTTAAGCCAAAGGGCATAACCAAAAAATCATAGTGTCCACAATGACATCTAAATGCAGTCTTCTCAACATCTTGTTCTCTGACTTTGACTTGGTGGTATCCTATTCTCAAGTCTATCTTGGAGAAGTAACAAGCTCCATGAAGCTCATCTATCAACTCGTCGATGCGAGGAATTGGATACCTATTTTTAATTGTCCTTTTGTTCAACATTCAATAATCAATGCACATCTTGAGTGTACCATCTTTCTTCTTCACCAAAACCACTAATGAAGCGAAAGGACACTTACTCAGCCTTATATGTCCCATAGCAAGCAATTCCTTGATGGTTTTCTCAATCTCATCCTTCAAACGCTTTGGGTGTTAGTAAGGTGTAATCAAGATGGGCTTGGTTCCCTCTTCCAACTCAATGATGTGCTTTATGCCTCTATCAGGAGGTCTACCATGTGGTATGTCACTGAACACCTTGGTATGCTTAACTCTAAGCTCTTGAACATTGAGATGATAGGGTGTTTTGTGCTGCTCCTCATACGAAGGCATCAACTTACAGTCTGCTGCCCACTCTACCATGTCATGTATAATAAGTCTCTCCATTCTCCTGAGAGTGATTACCTTCAAGTTGTTGTCCTTAATGGCCTTAAGTACATGATTAGTCCCGTCAACTTTGAATCTCATTTCCATATCTCGAAGGTTGAGTGTAAATTCTTCAATTGCATGAAGCCACTTCATACCAAGGACCACATCAATGCCTCCCATATTAACCACATAAAAATATGCTTTAAACTTATTGTTATTGAGTTTTGTAGGAAGATTCAAAATCATTCTCTCACATTTGAGAGTGTAACCATCAACAAATTTTACTCTTATCCCTTCAAACTCCTGAGTTTGAATTCCACACTTTTCCACTAACTGTGCATCTATGAAATTGTGAGTTGCACCTATATCAAGCAAAGAAATGACTCTTTGACCAGCCAAGAGTCCATGCAACCTAAAGGAGCCTTCCCTTTGCATGCTAGACATATGAGCTTCCTGCATCTCCATTTCCTCTTCATTTTCAACTTCAATTTTTGAGTTTTCAGTCCCTGAATTCACTTGATTAGCTTGTTGGTTGGTTATATTAGTCATGTTTTCACCCTCATAAAACCACTCCATATGCCTATTTTGACCCTTAGGATTAAGAGGACAATCATGGTTTAGATCATAAGGACCCTTGCAATAAAAACACAGCTTCCTCCTACACAAATCATTAATTGTTTCCCTATCCAAAGGGGCTGCAAATTTCTTCCTTTGATCAACATTTTCTGATTTCTTTGGATCTGATTTGCTGTCATTATAGGATGAAGATGGTTTGGAGTTGAACTTACTACGTGGAGTTGTAAGTTCCATGCTACGAGCTTTCCTCATAGCTTCTTGCAAGGTAGGGGATCAAAAGCCTTGATCCAACCCTTCATAGGCTCATAGAGACCCTCTACAAATAATATGCCTAGCCTCTTCTCTAAGATACTTGTAACCATGACTGAAAGCTTTTGAAATTCACCAAAGTAATATTCCAAACTGCCCATTTGTTTCAGCTGAGCTATCTATATCTGAAGTACAACTCTGGATCTCTTTTGTAAAAATGCTCAACTAACCTGTCAGTGAACTCCTGATATGAATTTATATGGTCATGCTGCAAGGTAACCATCCCATGGTGCCACCAGTCATCGGCTACCCATCCAAATGAAAAGTTGAGAACTTAATGGCATCTTCTTCTGCCATAGGATGTAGGGTGAAGAAAGTGTCCATCAAAAGTGGAGAGTGTGTGAGCTTGTTGGTTGCATGTCTAAGATCATTTTTTTTATTCCTTGGTCTCTTGTCAATCCTGTTCCTGTTGTGCTCTCTTTTCTAACTCATGAATTTTTCAAAGTTAAGATGATCCTTAACTCTCTTTGTTAATGCTTCCCACTCATCATGCAATGTCATCATGTTATTTGCAAAGACCACGTCACCTTCTTCCTCATCCATGTTCCCCTCTTTAGATTCATTTCTTACAAATGTAGGGCATGTAGGCCTGTCATAGGTGCATGCTGGTGTTATTCTCATCAGTGGGGCTCCATCAACACTACCATCCTCCTCCTGGTCTTGATTTAGTCTCCTAGGAATGGTCATATGTTGAATGGTTGTACTAGGCTATTGCAACACATTTGCTACTGGTTCCTGCCCAACTACAAGACCCCTTAGAATGTCTCTAGCTTTTATGTCCTCATTGTTACCATGGTTTCTGGGTGGCTCACCATCGTCCCTATCTCCTTTCAAATGGTGTCTCCTTGAACTGGAATTCTAATGGTATGTCCTCAAACTGGTTTCTTTGTAATCCAGGTCTTTTGCATGAGTAATACCTATGAGGTCCAACCTGATGCGACCGCATAAGAAATTCTAATCCTCCAGGATGGCAGGATCAGAGCTCTAATACCACTGTGAAGAACCCTGATGGTTCTAACTCCGATTCTATTATTTTTGTGTTTTCTCTTGTTTTGAAGGATTTTATACAAATAATAAAGAAGTTGTCAGGTAAGATTTTAACAGGAAATATCTGGAAATATAGAAATTTTGCAATGATTCTTATTCAACTTGAAATGTAAATATATTTTTAATACAAGATAGAAACATAGTATTAAAACAAGGTTGCATACCCGAATATGCCAGCAAACCCTTATTTGGAAATCTTGAAAATCACAACCAGCAAAGAGAATTTCTGATGAAACAATTCGATCTGCTCTAGAAAATGAATTCTCCCTCTTTGTTTGATTGCCAAATGGAGATACAAGTATGGCCGCCCCTATTGGTGTAGATTTAAGCCAAAGAAGAGAGGTGTTTCAGCCTCTGGGTTCACACGCCTAGCTAGAAACCCCATGCCATGCCTAGTGAATGGTATGACCAACAACATAAATTGTACGACCTGATTATTGATGTGAAAACTAATGAGAAATGGAACCTCCACTAGTAAGCCCCTTTCCTTATTGAAAAACTTCAAATAAACTCAAAGGTAGATCTCCTGTAAGCACAAATGGACTCTAGAATGAAGCCCTCTCTATAGCAATGATTCAACTAGTCTTTCACAGCTTCAAGATCACATAACACTAAATAATTTCCATTCTCCAATGGTGTCAAAATGTTGAAACCCTTGTCTTAGGCTCAAACTTCAAAGAAGCTAGAAGAAAGCAATGTCAAATGATCAATACATGAATGAGGTCGACTTGCTCCTTTTGATCCTTATATTCATTCCCAAAAGGTACAACTTTTCATGAATAGGATTTTAAATACATTTAAAATGTATTTAAAGTACTTGGTACACCTTTTAAATATTAATTCAACTTGGGCGTACTATTTCACCCCCTTTATATTATTTAAGTGACTTTTACTTTTATAAAGTTAAATTATAACTTTATAATATTCTCTTAAGTTAATTAAAAAACTTAACCACTAAAATATTAATATCTCACTCATTATTCAATATTTTGACATGTCGTTTGAAGCTGAGGTCAACACTGTATAACCCCCATGTGTCCAGGTGCCTTGACTAAAAATAGCATTACTGTCGGATTGGCTACTATAAATAGTAAGTCCCTCAAACTAAGCCAAACACTGATCTGCAAAAGCCTGGAACTGAACCCAATACTGAATTGAAGAAATGGAGTGACACAACCTCCATTAACTGCCACTGAGACCCTCTATCCAAACATATTAGCCTACGAGGATCCAAGTAATAGGCTAACCCATATACAACTGGTACTGACTAGGATGGGGACATTACATTAAGCTATAAAGTACATGTATTCAATGGCTTAATATTAGTACACAGAACAAAAAGTACATGAGCACAAGTGAACTAGATGAGGATATTGAATATTTGATTATAATGCATTGTATTTGACAAATCCCTATTGTCAAATTGACTAAGGGGGAGCAAGGTCTTCACTTGGTGGAAAATCCAAGTCACCATATAAAATTGCATCCACAAAAAATGAATATTGTTTAAAATTAGCTAATACCAAGAAAACTTTACAAATGCTGAAAAATAATATAAACTCAACTATTTGTAATATTATAAATGTGAATTTAGTTTCAATAAGTTTTATAAAAATTAAAAATATATAGTGTTTATATATATATATATATATAAACCATTTTGTTCAAGTAAAATATCCCTTACACAAATAATAAAAATAACAATATAAATAAAGTAAAACAATCTCATCTTGTTTTTATCCAAACATACCAAATATAGTCACAATTATATTATTCATTGGGAATCTTACCTCATTGTGTTAATTCAATATGAGTAGTGAACATTGCTTAATGCCAAGCAACGTCTATAGCTTATTCTTACAAACTGAAGGGGATGGTAAGAATAGCCATTGCAATTAATATGGACTTCCTATTCATTAATTTTTGTGGGGAAAATCAGCCAACCATACAAATAAGTGAAGTAAATTGATTTCAATCATTGCATGAGAAAATGATGGCAACTAAAAGGACGATGAATGTATACATTAATGTAATGTATTTTTTTTAAAAATTTATGTGAAGGTTGTAATAAGACAAAAATTTCAATCAATATAATTGTAGATGATTAATTTTTAATTAATTTTAGTTTAAAAAGTTTATGTAAATATTAGTCAAAATAAATATATTTTTATTAAGGAAAAGAAAATTGATGATTGATTTATTTTGAAAAGATTAATAATTAGATAAGTAATTGTGGTTGTAATAATAGCTATTTAAAGGTAGGTATTGATAAAATATTTCAATTTTGATCAATATTGCTTATTCTACAGTTGATATTAGAAATACTTGCAATGAAGGTATATATGATGATATTAGAAAAAAAGTAACTAATAGCTATGCATAGCCAACAACTATGAAAAGGCATAGTAGTTGAAGGGAAATAAAATATCCAAAATATTTATGTGTGAAATTAAATGCATTTTTTTTTTTTTTAATATATACAAAGGAATTGATTATGAAAATTTGATTGAACTAAGTTAACTCAAACTATAAGCTGAAAATGTAGATGAGATAGATCAGGGTGGCATACCTTGAAACTTATGGAAGGTGAAATTTGTTTGATGCCATGTTTCAACAAAGCCTTGCAACTAAGAATATAATGTCAAGTCACTGATCAAAGAGTTGATATTACTAGAATATGAGTGTTTGGTATGCAATTGTAGCAATGATTTGATCCAAAGGTTTAAATTTTGTTTAGAATTTTATGATTCTTTTGTGAGAAAAGTTGGGTCTACCTATACATTTTGTTTAACTAATGATATTTGAGGTAAGCAAAAAATTGGAGCTAAGAAGCATCATGGGTTCTACTATGCAAGGGTTGAAGTTCAAGACTTCCTTGTGCCTTAATTAAACCTTAAGACTAAGTTAACAATGATAAACAAAGAGTGATGGTGGAGTTATATGCAAATGTAGATAGAGTAGTTGCTAGTTGAAACTTGCAAATGTTAGTGGAAAATGTGCAAACATGTTTTCCTAGTTGTCAAATAATGTTTTTTGATTTGTTAGATTGATTTACAGATAATTCCTTTAAATATAGCCCTCAACACAATATAACTTTGGCACTTTTATTGACAGTCAATGATCATATCTAGGATTGTTGGCCTTGGAATGCAATTGGTTTGAAATTTGAAAAAGGGGGATGATTTTGTGCTTGGTTTCTTGTCCAATTGACATAATAGTAGGTGTGATCTAGTTCATTGTAGGAAAGTTGATGAAAATTGAGTTAGGCAAGTTTTGAATAGAGAGGCAAGGCATAATATAGTGTTAGTCTAGATCTTAGGTCAATGAGCATGTCAAGAAATCCCAAAGCGTGTTAGAACTATGCATTAAACTCATCTATGTAATAGACAATGAACATAGTGATTACCCTGGGAAAACCCTCCTACTTGAGGGAGAAAAACCCGACAACAATATACTCTTATAAATCAAAAGAAAAGTGCAGAAAACTGCATACAATTCAGGCCCTAGACAAGGTCAATTCTAATACAATGAATGGAGACACTTCTCCTTGAAGCGAAATACAAATGATGACACTTCTTGTAAAAATCAGATATGTTGTTAGGAGGCGAACTGTTGTTGCTACTGAAGGTGTGAATTGGAGAGTGAATGAATTGATGATGAAATGGGAGGACTTCATCCTCTTTATATACCAAGCTAGGCGACTTCCTCTCTAGGGCCGACCTAGAACAAATATAATTTTATTTATAGAAAAAAAGGCTGACCTACCTTGTGACAAATTTATTTAGGGAAAATATCTCCCGCCGATACAACATTAACATTATCTTGTGAAAATTGTGCATGAGATGAAAATGAAATTATTAATAGTATTCCCTCCCCCAAAAAATAAAAAAATAAAAAAATAATGTGTACTATGAAGGAGTGCACACAAATTGAGAGGGAAAATGATTGGAATTGTTATTTAAAATTGAGTGTGCAAAATGTAAAATCGAGTAAAGAATGTATACTTGTATGCTTGTCTATATATGTGATCAATGTGTATAAAGGATGTGGATGGGAAGATGCCCCACATTTTTCCCTCAATGAGCAAGCATAGCAACAAAACCTATCATAAGAAATGCTGCCTTTCCATCAAGTGATAAGATTAAGTGAAAAGAATAAAATGGTCACAATGTAAATAAAATATGTAACATGTAGTGAAAAGGAAAACAAATGATAAACGTGGGAAATGATTAACCAATAAGGTCAATAGACTTAGCTGAGTGTGGATCTGTCTCAATGGGATCACAAGATGTGTTTTTCAAACCATTAGACTACCCTATATAATACAATTTCACATTTAGGATGATGTATGATCAAGAAGTGTTTCTCTATGAACAAAATTGGTATACATATGTGCTAATTGTGATGTGTATTTTGAAATAATTGGCCTAGTTGTGACTTGACTTATTTTCTTATGTATCTTTCATGTTCATCATGTGTAATATCAATTTATAGTGTGTCAAGTGAATAGTTAGAAGTATAATAAAATAAAATATATTCATCATTACTATCATTGGAAGGGTCCTCACCATCTATTATATTTGAGTACACATCATGTTGAGGTGCTAAAGATGTATTTTGATGTTCATGCATATCATCTACTATCACTTGTTTATCAATAAGATATTTAATTTTATGATTTAGTGTGGTGTACTTGCCTTGGTATGTCTGCATGTTTATAGTAATCATAACATATCTAGTGCAGTGGGGCATCTCTAGATGTATCAATCGGCTTACAAGAGGTAAATGATGAGCTTTTGTTATAAAAATTACTTTAGCATTACATGTAGAGGATTATTTGATTTAATGAATTCTCTAAATCCTTTTGTTTGAAGTGTTTATGATGATGATTATTATGGTTGACATTAGATATTCCCTCATTATCCCCATTTTTTAAGTCTTTCATTTTTTACAATTCATGCAAATGAGAAGTGTTAAGAGTGATATGAGTGTAGTTGTATGCCCAATCTCAAACATAACTCACATTTACGCCTTCAATCAACACACACCACTCAATCCTTGTATAATTTCACATATAACTACTATTTCACAACTCTTCTCACAATTACAAGTATAGTTCTCACACACATTTGTACATTATAGTTCTCATGCATCTTTGCTTGGTATGGGTTGCTCACTTTTCAAGTCCTTCAAATGGGAAATTGTGCTTTTTTTCTACCATGATTAGTTTGGCACCACACATGTCCAATAAGAAACATCACCTATACCACATAATTTTTCCACCCCTTTGGAATCACATGAGTCCAACATCTAGCACACCATATGTGTGTGACACTTATCATAATATTTTTAAGAGATTAGTTCATGACTACCTATATAGATAGTTGTCCTATACTAAGTATAGGTAGGAAAGAGATAAGCCAACTATTCTATTACACATAGGCCTCTATAAAGTGTATATTTTATCTCTAGCATAATTCAATTCTTTCTCTTTTCAAATGTTCATTTATTTTGTATACTAATTTTTTCATTTGCATGTGCTACAAATTCTATTAATGTAAATATTATCCTCTAATCCACCTAATTATTAGATTATTGGTATGATATTTTATTTTAAATTTTCATGCCTATTCAAATGACCTCATAGAAACACCTAAAGGATCACACAAATAGTTCAACATATGAGCACTCTTTTGGACACCAAGAATAGAGGACAAAGGAAAATCACCACACACTAGCATTACAATTGACATACAACACACACAAAATGTGACCTTATAAATGCAATGTTAAGAAATCTTTATAAAATTCTATGACCTAATGGCTCAAATTAGACCAACACCAATGCATCTGAAATAACCAACAATGGTGCCCTACCACAATCCTTTTAGGGTGCATTTCAACCTTGATATTCTAATGTTTGAATATATAATAAAAAAATTGACATTAAAAAAAAAGATTTGACAACTCAAATCATATTTTTTCATCAAAAAATTCTTGACACTAATAATATCTCATTCATAGTGCTAAAAATGTTCATCTTTGCACAATATTGGTGGAAGAAAATGAGTGCACAATGGGATAGGGAATGTGATCAATTTAAAACTTAGACAATTATCTACAAGATGAATATACACACTCTAACATTATGAGAATGAATACATGAAGTTCCACCAATTGTCCTAACATAGAGACCAAACTATGGATTCATATACCGAATAATTCTATGATGCATGCCTTTATGATGAAATGCTAAAATATCTTTGACCTCTCAAATGCATCAATGGACTCTTGATGTTCATCCACAAAAATGTATTTCTTATGATGAACACTATGGGTCCAACATATCACAATGCATCAACAATTGAAGCCAAGGTAAAGATGAAACAATATCTCTCCTCATGAGAGAATAGGTTAACATTAGAGAAAGGTTCTTGGCCATACAAATAAACATGTCACATTAGAATTTATGACTATTTCCACCAAGCTCAAGACTCTTGTAATTTCTCCACAAAAAATGAACAAGGGAAAGAAGTCAAAATTTTCACAATGGTGTAATCACCATAAATATTTCTCTTGCAACAACTTTGATTGCTATGCATAAAAGACTCTTATAGAAAATGTGACACCAAATCTTGGTGATAACAAATAAATTATCCATAAAAGACAATGCCTCAACATCACTAGATAAACACAGCTTTTGGAGAACACAAATGACTTTACCACATGAAATGCTAGGTAAGTGGTAATCTTGTACATGCCACTATAAAAAATGGTATAAAAAAATTGTACTATGCCATACATTGCCTTAGAATCTCAACTCTAGTGCACATTGAGCTCCATACTCTTTGGGGTGGCTTTAAGAAGGAAATGAGTGTCACATCCCATTTTGAACCCTCTAGATTAGGTTTCACTTTAATGTGTGTTTTGATTGTGATGCCAAAACTTGTTTCATGAATAATTGTGCTATGATGATTATTCAACTTTATATCAATTTGATATTATTTTAATTGATGTATGTGTGAAGTTGAATTATCTTGAGATGTTAATGAATGATTATATTATACATTGATAACATGATAATCAAACTAACTACCTTTTTCTAAATTGATGAGGAGAATGCAAGAGATATTTTCCCTCTCTTAGACAAGGAGGGAGAGAATCACTGATGAGAGAGAAGAAAATATGGAAGAATTTTGGGACCACCATGAAACCAAGAACACACACACTATTAAATGCTTTTTTCAAGGAATGTGGATGTCCATTATGAAATGTTGTTCATTGTGTATTTTATTATTATTGTCTTTTGAGTTACATGATCTTAAAAGACAATTTAATCTATCTATTCTTCATAATCAATTACCAATATGTGCAATTTTGTCAAAATATTACCTTGAAAAGTGCACCATGACCTTGTTTGAGAAGTTGACTTTTCTTGACGAATTTTATCAGGTAAGAAAATTATTGTCTTCTCAAGATAAATCTATATGTTTATATAAGTAGGTGAATAAGAAAATATTTATATTCATATATAAACATATATATAGTTGTAAATAATGTGTTTTAGAATTCATGTGTCTCAATTTGAGATGATTAATGAGGATATAAATAATTAATCATATATAAAACTTTATATATGATATATGTGTGTATATATAAACATGTATAATATAATGATATAGATATATATTTGACATATGAATTATAGTGATGCACATACATACATACATATACATACATGTATACACATATGTATGTATGTATGTATGTATGCATGGATGTATATATACATATATATATATATATGTGTGTGTGTATGTGTATATATGCATACATATATGTATGTGTGTATACACACACATATATATATACATGCATACATATATACATACATCAATATATACATAAATACATATATATACATACATACATATATATACATACATATACATGCATACATACATACTGTAGCGTCGTAAATTGCCACCCTTGATAATTTCACACTATGTTTTGTCCCCCCTAAATTATTGAGCCTAATTGGGTCCCTAGTTTCCTAAATTATGCATTTTATAGCCCATTTGTACCACTTTTCGAGAAATTGCAAGCATTGAATAAATGCATCCAATTAGAATTTTCCCTCGACACGTAATGTCCTAGAAGTTAGGGCCAAGACCCATACGCCCTTGGGCGTATGGGTCCTCCTACTTAGCCAGGACCCAATTTTGGACATGTTGGAGTGGCCATCTTAACATTCAAAATTCAAATTTTAAATGTCGTCTATTGGGATCTAATTTTCGAGAAATTGAATAAATGCCTATAAATACCCAGTCTTTTCACCATTTGAAACTAGAAGAAAGCAAGAAGGAGATTTCATGATTAAGAATTATTTTCAAGAGAAATTCAAGAGCAACATTTCAGTGATTTATTGTAACAATTCAAGGCCCAAGCATCATGTCAAAGTGCATGTAAGTTCATGTTGTTTTATTATCATTGTTTTGTGAAAGTTAACCACTTTTGTAGGTCTCTAAAGCATTCAAGAAATCAAGCAAGAAAGATAAAAGGCCTTGAGGTGATGTGCATGACTTTAGTCCTTCAAGGAAGCCATTGAAGGGTGGTGAGTTGCAATACTTTGTGATTTCATCATTCCCTTCCTATCCATTATCATTCTATCATTGACATTGCCATTATGGAAGTGGAAACACTTACACAAGGTTTGACTAAGGAAAACCCCTAAATGGCTCATCTCTTCTCTTTGTGAATGTGTAGATCTTAGGTTTGAGGAAGATTGAAGAAAGATTGAAGACAAGTTTTCCATTGTTGCATTCAAAGCCCTAAATCTTGTCAAGCCATGGAAATTCACCACAGAATTATCCAATGGCGTTTCAAAAAATTTGCAAGTGGAAACGGGAGTCTCAGATCTACCACTAGAGGAACCCAAAAGTTGAGAAGGACACCCTTACAAGGAATCATAGTCAATTGGTCGTATAAGTCTTCCTATGCACCTTGAAGCCAAATTTTTTGGGTAGGTACAAAATCCTCTACTCTTCCTAGATCTACTTGCAAACTGATGTTTCAATCTGTGCATTATTGGGATCTTGCAATTTTCATATTAGGGCACATAGTTAAATTAGGATAACCATAGAAAATAAATTCCAATCCATTTTCAAGGCCCTAAGGATGTAGATCTGGGTTTGATTGAATCACCTTCATGGTTGAAAGTCAATCTACTTACCTTCTTGATTTGCATTCTAATGTACCTTTGAAAAAGGAGTAAAAGCAATCCTAGGTTTAGACATTAAACTTAGGGTTCCCTTTTTCTTATGTTACATTTTGGTGAACCTAACATTTTGAAATCATAAACTTTATGAAATTGGAGGTATTTCAAACCCTAGATCTCGGTTTTACATTGCATTGCTTGCATTGTTCATTTAGGGATCATAAAAGATCATAAAAAAATAAAAAAATTGCATTCCATATTGCATCATAGGTTGTAAGAGGATTACTTTTAAGCATTTCAAACCAGATCTACATTCAAATTACATTCAATAGGTCATTAAAATTTGGAATTATTCATTGCATCCATTTAGGCATCTTTCATTTAGGTCAAAAAAGTGAAAAATTGCATTGTTTTGTTTCAAATCACCATTCTCAGAATTTTGCATCTTGGAATTAGTTAATTATTGCATTTTAGATCTAAAACTTGCATTCAACATTATCATTTTTTTTCGAGAATTTTCAACATTGTTGTACACTTGCATTTTATATTTCACAATCATAAATATACCAAAATCTAGAAAAATTCAGTCAAACCTCTTTACACCCAAAATCAAAACTTATAGGCAATCTAATAAACATTCAATTTTTCATTTTTTGAACCCATGTCCAAGACTCAGATGCCCTTGGGCACCTCTGTCCTGCTACAGGTGGCTTAGACTACTTTTACACAGGTCTCTATCTCTGTATTCTATGTTTGATTATGGTCGTAGATATCCGATTTGAAATCTTGGAAAAGTGTTATTGTATGTTAAAGGAAGTTGCCATTTTTCTTCAACGGTTGCAAATTTATGAAAAATTGTTGCATTTTAGTATTGAAGATTACCAGATTTGTAGGTGCATTGCATGTATTCTCTGAAACATTATATAATTAGGATAAATTGGATTTTATTTTTACAAAGTTTGAAAACCTTAAGTTGTTACAACACATTACACAATCTGGATATGTGTAATACAACAACAAAATTAATTCTAAATTTGGGTTTGCAAGCTATCATATAGTTAGTTCTTGTCACTAGTGCCTCTAAAACTGAAATCTCAAAAAAAATCCCTAATAGGACTCAAACGCCCTAGGGAATACCAGTCCTCCATAAACCTACCAGAGATCTCTAGAACAGATTAATACATGTCAATTTGAATATTTGGAACCTGGTTTCAAGATTTGTGCTTGCACCAAGTCTATTAGTTTATTTTTTATTTCTAGTTTACCTTAACATACGTAAACCTAGATTGGAATTTAAATTTAATGATTAAACTTGGGGAAAACATAGTAATCTAATCATGGTAGATTTATTTCCACAAGAACATTGTATATTTACCAATCCCTTTAGTTGTGATGAATTTAACTTGTTAGATAACGTAGGATTGGGGACTTCATATCACCTAGATCATCCACTAAGGCTTCTAACATTCCAAAAAATATAATTATTACTACTCATGATAATCATGGTAGTTATTATCATACTATCCATCTTAATTGTGAGAGTATCTTAACACAAGAAAATAAAATCATTGAAACATTTCTTAATATCATTTTACCTAATCTTCATTCACCTCCCAACATATTTCCTACTTGTGAGAAAACTTTGGTGCAAGAGGATGTAATCATGGACCATCACGATCATCATAGATGTTCTTCTCCCGATACCTCACCTTCTTGTGATGAAGGTACTGTGGTGTTAGAGGATCCAATTGTTGAGTGTTGTGAGAATATTGTTTGTTTCTCTCCCAATACTTCTCCCACTTGGGAAGATATTGTGGCAGAGGAGGATGAAATAATTAATACATTTCTTTCAAAAGATAGTAAGATGGATGACATAGATAAAGATGCTAAGTTGACATTAGATCCCCCCTTAATAGAAGGTCATCAATAAGTAGATAACTTAGTTGAGGTTATGAAGGTACAAGTAACAATTGGTTCACCTCCCATTATAGAACCTTGTAAACCCCCTGGTAGTATCTTGAACTTTGCAAGACAAATCACTAGTGAGCATGTGTCACAATAACCAAGTTATCACACAGTTGCTCACACATGTATAACATTCTTCAACATAGTGGTAAAGAGTATGATATTTTTGAGAAACTTCATCATAATCTAGCAAACATCTCCCTTTGAGATTTGATTCAAACATCACCTACATACAATAGGATGCTCCAAGAGGTTTTGCAAAAGACCGATGTCCCATCTTTTGTTAGACTGAAGGATGTACCCACCTTATTTGACTGCATGCAAGTGACAAATTCAGATATTACATTCCCCCAACATAAATTACCCTCACTTGAGATCCAAAATAAACATGAATCTCTAATGACAAAGGTTATCATTAATGAAACTGGAGTTACGCGTACTCTCATAAATAATGGAGCAGGTCTTAATGTTTGTAGCATTGACCTCCTAGATAAAATTGGTGTGGACAAGAATCTTATAGAACCCAATAATGTTAATATTTGTGGCTTTGACAATGTTGATAAGCAATCATTATGAATTATCACATTACCCATTGAGGTTGGACATGTGGTTTTTCCTACTCCTGTCCATATCATGCTAGGACCTCTTTCATACAATCTTCTCCTAGGTAGACCATGGATTCATGCCATGAATGGAGTCTCATCTAATCTTCACTGTGAGATGAAGTATGAATATAATAACAAGATATATATGGTTAAAGTAGACGAACAAAGTTATAATTCACAAGTACAACATGGTCATAACACTTCCAACTCTCTTAATAATTTGATTCCAACTTCAAAGGTATAACCTATACAAGTTGATGGTAATCCTAATCATCTTTCACCTACAACAAAACTCTTAGACAATGATTGGGGGTTGTTAGATTTTACACCTTGTTTCAAAGGGGGGTCTAGAATCTCACCATCAAGGTCCAAAGAGTCAAATAAAAATGATCCATCTTCAAACACATGTTTAGGGGATGATTGAGGTCCATTAGATTTTACACCCTCCTTTATGGGAGAGTACAAAATCTCTCAATCTAAACCAAAACAGTCATGTGTCTCATTTTCTCCACTTGGTTCTACATCAACATCATCCCATGGTGTTGATGGGGGATCTTCAATTCCCGTTACTCATGAGTGGAAGATGCTTAAATTTAAAAAAATTAAAAAGGATTTTTGTGCTTAGGAAGAAGCCAATCCTCCTCAGAAGCATGTAGATAAAATCTCTTCATTTGAGTTGGAAGCATGTTATGGTATTGGATACAAAATTATTTCTAAACACGGATGTAATGAAAACATGAAACAAAATTGAATCAAGTGAAGTTTATACTGTACTTTTCCAAGAAGGGTCTAGGTTTCCAACCTTCATCTCCATCTTCATCTAATGCTTTGTCATCTACTGTATGTATGACATCTTATGATATGAAGGCAAGCTTTTCTTCACAAGGGAAAGAAATGTCACCTACTATTAATCAAGAGATTATCTTGTTGAGGCTTCTCAAAGCCCGCCTGATTACTATTCCTCCAAGAACACAAAAGAAATTCTACAACAAAATCTTAGTTTGTGCATATCATTGAGTGAATGGTCATTCTACCAATCAATGTCAGGCCTTGAGTAATTAAATACAACTTAAGGAGTGTGTTCCTCTTCCATGGGTTGATGTACCTAATTCCTCCAATCAATATTGATCTTCATCATATCATGTTTCTCATCACTATGTGCCATTTGTAGCTTTATGTTTTTTTCTCACTGTCATTCATGGTGGTGCAATCTTAAGTGCAACCATATTTTTCATGGAAGCAACATGATAGTCCTTGGTGTGGTTGTCCTTGTCTCTACACTTGGTGGGAAAGGATAACTAGTTTTTGGATGCATGCATCCTTTTCAAGGATCACCTCTTCCACTCTTTCTCCTTCAAATACCAACATAACAAGTATGTTGAAATTTTAAGGGGGGAATATATTACCCCTATCCATTTTTTCTTGTGATATTTGATCTATTAACATACCCCCTTTTACGGTGGTGTTATTTGTAGCGCCCCCTGAGGCATGGTTATCAATTCGTCCCTCGAGATGTTAAACTTTTTGAACCTCCTAAAGCAAGTTTTTCTCATTTTATGCAATCCCTGAAGCATGATTTGCATAGTCCTAGCATAATGGAGTTTTTTGGTTTATGAGTTTAGAGAATTTTTTAACATGGCCACATAGCATAACACAACTTGCTTGCCAGTGGAGCCATGTGTTCATATGTGATTTTACATCCTTGTGAGAGCATCATTTTGTTAATAACACATTTGATGGATGACATTCGGTATTTGAGACAATTTATAATTGAGGTCTCTTTGCCTTACCGACTCGAATCTTTTAGTAATAACCTTGTGTTTTGTTGTGTGTATTTTGTGTGTTTTCTTTGTGTTTGCATCGTGTTTACATCATGTTTTTTTCTTTTTTTTGGTCATAATTTTTATGTTTCATCATGTCATCATGTATGCTTTGTGTTTTTTAACATGTATGTTTGTGTATGTTATCTTGTTGTATTTCATACATGTGTGTTCCTTTGTGATTATGTTCTAGTTTTCAATGGGATCTTGGATCTTGAGGGCTTTTGCACTCCCCCTAGATCCTCTTTCATCCTATCTCTTCAACATTCCGACAATTGAACCCCTCTTGACATATATTTTCTATTTTAGTGTGAGTTTGAGCATAAGTTCATACTCTCACTAAAGTGGGGGAAAATGTAGTGTCATAAATTTTCACCCTTGAAAATTTCACACTATGTTTCGTCCCCCCTAAAGTATTGAGCCTAATTGGGTTTCTAGTTTCCTAAATTATACATTCTATAGCCCATTTGTACCACTTTCCAAGAAATTGCAAGCATTTCAATAAATGCATCCAATTAGCATTTTTCCCCCAACACTTAATATCTTGGAAGTTAGGTCCAAGACCCAAACGCCCTTGGGTGTATGGGTCCCCCTACTTAACCAAAACCTAATTTTGGACATGTTAGAGTGGACATCTTAACATTCAAATTTCAAATTTCAAATGTCGACTATTAGGATCTAATTTATGCGAAACTGAATAAATTCCTATAAATACCTAGTCTTTTCACCATTTGAAACTAGAAGAAAACAAAGAGATTTTATGATCAAGAATTACTATCAAGAGTAAGTAAAGAGCATCATTTTAATGATTTATTGCAGCAATTCAAGATCCAAGCACCATGTCAAAGTGTATGTTAGTTCATGTTGTTTTACTATCATTGTCTTGTGAAGGCTAACCCCTTTTGTAGGTCTCAAAAGCATTGAAGCAATCAAGAAAGTAAGACCCAAGACCTTGAGGTGATGTGCATGACTTAAGTCCTTAAAGGAAGCCATCGAAGTGTGTGAGTTGAAGCACTTTATGATTTCATCATTCCCTTCCTATCCATTATATTTCTACCATTGACATTACCATTGTGGAAATGGAAACACTTATACAAGGTTTGACTGAGGAAAACCCCTAAATGGCACAACATCTCTTCTCTTTGTGAATGTTCATATCTTAGATTTGAGGAATATTGAAGAAATTTTTTCCATTGTTGCATTCAAAGCCCTAAATCTTATCAAGCCACAAAAACTCCCCTACAGAATTATCCGACAGTATTTTGGCAACTTTACAAGTAGAAACGAGAGTCTTAGATCTATCACTAAAGGACCCCAAAAGTTGAGAAGGACGCCCTTACAAGGAATCATATGCCATTGGATGTATAATTCCTATGCACCTTGAAACCATTTTTTTTGGAAATTACGCAATCCTCTTCCCTTCCCAAATCTTCCTGCAAACTTCTGTTTCAGTCTGTGCATTGTGGGGATCTTGCAATTTTCATATTAGGGCACATAATTAAATTAGGTTAATCATAGAAAATAAATTCCAATCCATTTTTAAGGCCCTAAGGATGTAGATCTAGGTTGGATTGACTCACCTTCATGGTTGAAATTCATTCTATTCACCTTTTTTATTTGCATTCTAATGTACCTTTAGAAAAGGAGTAAAAGCAATCCAAAGTTTAGACATTAAATTTCGGGTTCCCAATTTCTTATGTTGCACTACATACATACATAATGTAGTGTCATAAAATTGCACCTTGTGGCAATTTCACACTTGTGTATTTAGCCCATTGCATTTATGGCACCTAGCCACATTTATGACAAAGACCTTATGAATCAAAATTTCATGATTTCATCTCCATAAGGGACAATGAAAAAGTGTTAGCAGTCTTCCACCTCATTTATTGTAAATTTTTGAGTTCGATGCATGTGCAATGTGTAGATGTTCATGTGGCATGCAAGCATCCCCTACTCTCTAAGTTTAAATGAGGGATTATCATGAGCTTTTCCCATGAAACATGTCATCACAGAAAAGTCATGGGTGTAATTGATCTTCCTACCCATGAAACCTCGCAAAACTCTATTTTTCACTTATATTCTCATTCATTCTAACTTCTTCTCGCTCTAGCTTGCTCTCTTGCTCTCTTCTCTTCTTTGCAGTTAAGTTCTATCGGATTCACGTCTCATCAACAACTAAGGATCTCTTGCAAGCATACAATGTCTCATCTATCAAGCCAAGAGGAAGCCACAAATTGTTGGTAATGCTCTCTCATTGCTTTGTTTTATCATGTCTATTTACAAATATAATTTTCTTGTCTATTTTATTTGTGATACAGGTTCTCCTCCATAGTGGGGTTTGTCTTTATCACATGTCTTGTCTATTTTATTACACATCTCATCTATTTTGTATCTATTTGGCTATCCATGGAGGTGGAAACACCAAAATAGGGGTTTTACTGAGGCAAGCCCTGAAATAGCCCCAACACTTTTCCTCTTCCTTGTTGTGTGCAAGTTTCTAGGCACTTGTTGGTTTTTTGGTTTTTAGCTCCTGGTTTGATAGGGATGACAACGCGGGGCACATACATCCATGCAACATGCTAGTGGTTGTGACTCTGACTTCTCGAAAGAATATTATGTAATTTCTCCTCTTTCTACTCTTGTAATTAATTTTTTGTAATCTCTTACTAGTTTCTGTTAATTTGTAGTTTTCCCTTCATAGATTAGTATTTCATTTAATTATGTTTTTTGCAATATTTTTCATATTGCATCCCATCACTTGAGCTTTCATCCTTGAGGTAACAGAGGGCCATCCACTCCCTATAGAATCTTCCTTGTCTTAGAGACTTTGGAGTAGCAAATCCTCTCCATTACATTTTTGGTGAACCCAACGTGAAACAAAATCACACTGGATCTTTTTCTTCAAAGTTTTAATGTTTTTGATAATGATTTTTCCAAAGAAGATTTTTATATGTTGGATGATGCCCCAGATGATTTCTTAGAGGCATCTCCTCCTATCTGTAGATCTCCTAAACAAACTTCTTCATCGCAATTGTCTACTTATTCTGCGCGAGTTGAAGAGTTTGAGAATGTAGTTGTAGTCTTTATAGCTCCTCAAAGTCCTAAGATACTTTTCATTTACATGAATTTAGCTAGCCCATCTCCTAAAATAATTCATTCTATCTGTGGGGTCCTAGTCACTATTGAATCATCAGACCTTTACATGAGATTCTTGTAATCTACGACTTCTTCCTATAGAGTTGTAGCTCATACTTACAACACTAGAAGGAATACAAAATTTGAATCAACCTCCTTCTTTACCACCTTCTCAATCAAGATTTCCTCCAACACCTAAGCCTACAACTAAAGCACCTAGTGATTATGATCATGTCAAGCAACTTCACGTTACTCCTACCAAGATCTTACTATGGGATTTGCTTCAATCTTCTCTAGTTTATCAGGGTATACTTCAGGAAGCTTTACAAAAGATCCTCTTGCCTTCTTTCGCTAGGTCGATAGATGTTAATGCATTGATGACTCATATTCATGCAGATTCGCCAACTATTACATTATATCTACAAGAACTCCTTCCTCCAGGAGTACAGAAGCAAGCAAATCCTTTAATGATAATAATTAACTTTAATAAAATTGGTATTAGGAATGCTCTAGTTGACACTGGTTCAGCTCTCAACGTATGTATCATTGAATTATTACCTAATATTAACATTGGTTGACAAGCCCTAGGCACAATAATCTTGCCTTTGAGGTTGGGACCCATTACCATGCCCACCTTGGTCTATGTTATGTCAGGACCTTTACCTTATAATATTCTCTTGGGAAGACCCTGGATTCATGCTTTGGAGGCAATAACTTCTACTTTGCATCGTTGTATAAAATTTATTGTTAATAATGAAGTAATCATAATCAAGGCTAACCTTGATACTATACACCTTTGTGAATGGAAGCTACTGGTCAAACCTCGGTTGCTTCCACTCTTAAAAATTTCATTCCTCCATTATCTTATAATGCATTGACATCCTCTTTAGTAGTGCCTTCTTTTAAAGTCGCTCCTGAGATGGATGTCCCTAGAGAAGATTATCCCAAAGCTGAGAATCCTAAGTCTAACCCTTCTATTGTTTCATTTGAATTGAACACATGTCTTGGTGATGATTGGGGATCCTTGGATTTTATTGATTCTTTCATCGGAGATCACAAATTTGATCTTATCCATCTTGACATTCCAACAATCTCATATGCCTCTATCAAGAAATTTGATTGTCCTCCCGCTGAGGAAAATAATTAAGCTCCCACTAAGGAGAATGATTGTACCCCTACTAGGAAGATGATCACGCTTCTATTAAAAAAAGGATAATATTTTTATTCCCATCAAGAAGGATGAATGCAACCCCGTAGAGGAGTACGATCCCGTTGTTGGAATGATGCTCTCTATATAGATCCCCCTCCTTCTTAGGAATTGCAAATGCGTTATGGTCCTGGTTTCAACCTTTTTTCTAAATGTGGTTATGGGTGTAAAGGTTGTGGGCATAATGAACAAGGAATTCAAGTCCCCATAGAGTTTTATCTTCATGAGTGTAACATGGGACTTGGATATCATCATTCTAGATAACAATCTAAGTGAAAACCATGGTTGAATGTCAACATGATTTCCAATTAACCTCATTTTCTTGAACTAATTCATCCTGAGTTGATTGAAAGTAAAGTAGACTCTAACGAAGTTCCTCTAGATGTCTTCTCTTCAAAGGAAATGATGGAAGAATTCTTAGGTGTCTACTCTCATCTGCCTTCTTATCACCATAAGCAATGATTTTTTGTATCGCTTGAATAAGTGAGTGTACTTTGGAGATTATGTTATGAGTATTGATGAGAAGGATTCTTTGCCTAATGTGGATGATAATGTTCCTATATCTCATCCTAAAGATCATAGTACTCTTATCAAAGGGGATACTGTTGATGTTTTCATGGACCCTAAGTCTTCTGAAAAGGTGATTAAAATTGGAAAATGCCTTTATTTAGAAGAATCTAAACAACATTACAATTTGTTACATGCTCATCCTCTTCGCTTGGTCATATGAGGACACGCCCGACATTGATGAGTGTTTGGTGGTTCATAATATCATTCTATGTTCTGATGCTAAGCTCGTTAAACAAATGATCTGAAAGATGAACCCCAAGGTCACCTTATTAGTCAAGACTGAGATAGAGAAGCTTCTAAAAGTTGGGTTTATCCATCCTATTGACTATTCACCTTGGATATAGAATATTATTGTTGTTAGCAAGTTTGATGGTCATATTCATATTTGTATTAATTTTCATGATCTCAACAAGGGTTATCTTAAGGATGTTTTTTTGTTGCCTAATATTGATATGATCTTAGAATTGATTGCAGGCCATGTCATGTTGTCTTTCATGGATGGATTCTCAAGTTATAATCAGATTCATATTAATCTAAAAGATCAGTATAAGACAACCTGCACTACCCCTTGGGGTACATTTTGTTATGTGTTCATGTCATTTGGGTTAAAGAATGTTGGAGCAACTTATCAACGGGCGATGACCCTTATCTTCCATTATTTCATTCACAATATTTTAGAAGATTACATTGATAATATTTGGCTAAGTCTATGAATCACCTAGATCACGTTGAAAATATTTTTCTTATCTTTGAAAGGCTTTGACTCTATAAGATGAGATTGAATCCTCTTAAGTATCTTTTTGGCATAGATGCTGGAATTTTTTTAGGATTTATCATGTCTCACTATGAAATCAAAGTCGATACAAATGAAATATGATGAAATTGTTAACATGTCTCCTCCTAAAAACATCTCTCAACTATGTAGTTTGCAGGGGAAGATTCAGGCGATTCATAGATTTGTATCTCAATTGGTTGATCACACGCTTCCCTTCATACATTTGTTGAAGAAAGATGTTCACTTCCGATGGGATGGTGAGTGTGAAAAAGCTTTTGAGTCAATCAAAAGCTATTTAGCCAATCCTCCTATCCTAATGTCGGTTGTGCAAGATAAACCCTTTTTGCTTTATATCTCAACATCACCTCATTCCTTAGCAGCTCTATTAGCTCAACATGATGATGATGGTAAAGAAAGAGTGGTCTATTATATTAGTCATTTTCTAGTTGATTACGAAGCTTGTTATTCTGCCATGGAGAAACAATGTACCACTCTCATTTTTGCAATGCAGAAGTTACAACATTATATTCTTCATGTTGAAACCCATGTTATCGTGAAAAATGATCTTAAACATATGTTTACTAAAATCAATTTTTTAGGAAGGCGAGCAAAATGGTTAATGTTTCTCTTTGAGTTTGACATCAATTTTGTAACTCAGAAAGCAATAAAAGGTCAAGTTGTTGTTGATCAATTGGCAGAAGCTCCCTCATCGAACACTCCTTCCCTAATGTGGATTTATTTCCATATGAAAATATCTTTGCATCAGACCATGAACCTGTATGGGAGATGTACTTTGATCGATCAAGATGTCAAGTTGGCTCTAAGGCGGTTGTAGTTTTAGTCTCACTTGAAGGAAAACTAGTTCCTCTATCCTTTCAATTGAAATTTCAATGTACTAACAACATCACTAAGTATGAAGCCCTTATTGTTGGCTTATGTGCCACAATGGCTTTAAACATTAAATATCTTCACATTCATAGTGATTCCAAACTTATTGTAAATCAAATCACATTTATGTATTAAGATAAGTAGAATAAACTATCTCAGTATAGGGATTTGGTCTTATCCTTTCTTGACCGTTTCTCTTCTTTCATAATAGACAATGTCCCTAGGAGAGAAAATCAACATGTAGATGCAATGGAAAGTACAACCTCCCGTGTGTCTTTGGATGATGGTATAGAAGAATACCACTTTGTGGTTTACATTCTTTGCTCTCCTACTATCTCATATCAACCCGAACTCGATGCTCTAGTGTGTGCTCACATAGACTCGAGGAAATGGTATTATCACATTTATAATTATCTGAAGACTGTAAATTTTCTTGACCATGTGATTAAAGATGCTCAGACTCAGATACGAAAACTTTTAGTCTAATACATTAGATTGTCTAATGTTCTTTATTGAAATTCTTATAAATGGTCTTGTTATTCGATGTCTCACTAAGGCTGAAATACCCCTTGCCCTTTAGGAATCCCACTCAGGCTCTAGGGGTGGACATTTCTGTGGTAAATCCCTAGTATGTAAATTGATTCACATGGGATACTTTTGGAAAACAATGGAGCGGGACTCCTTTTCCTTTGTCAAGAAGTGTCCTCAATGTTAAACAACATAGTAATCTCATTTGGGCTCTTGCTTAAGAGCTTCAAAATCAGAACTCTCCTTGGCCATTTGTGAAATGCGGGTTGGATATTATTAGAAAAATATCACCTCTTTCTTCTAAAGGACATACCTTCATCATTACTGCTATTGATTACTTTACAAAATGGGTTGAAGCTATTACAATTCAATCCACAAATGTTGAAGGAATTTGTAGATTTCTTCTAAACAATATCATTGCTCATTTTAGATTGCCTTCAACCCTTGTTTCTAATAATGGTACTTCATTTAAGAACAAAAAGGTGAAGCAATTCCTAGAAAAGTTCCATATTCAACATTGTTTCTCTACACCATACTATCCTCAATCTAACGGCCAAGCTAAAGCATCTAATAAAAATCTTGAGTTGATTCTCTAAACAATAGTGAACACACACGGTAAAGATTGGTATACTTAATTTACATATGCCTTGTGGGCCTATCACACGAGTGTTCTTACGGCTACTGGTACCACCCTATACAACCTAGTGTATGGTGCTGAGACTATCATGCCTTTAGAGTTGGAAATTTCGTCTTTGTGGGTTTCTCTTAAAGGGTTGATTGATGATGAAACTTACCATGTCGATCGTTTGTATTAGCTTGAGTTTCTTAATGAGCATTGATAACAGGCCCTCGAACATCTCCAAGCTTATCAACAATTTGTTTCTAAACATTACAATTAAGGTGTTCTTTCTAAAACTTTGAAGATAGGTAAATGTAAATGTGCCACCTGATCAAAAAGGGAAGTTCAGTCCTAATTGGTTAGGCCCTTACATAATCATCTTTGTGTATGGTTCTAGTGCCTATGGATGGAACACCTCTAAAAGACCCTGTCAATGTGATGCATCTTCATCAATACTACACATAATGTCTATGTGTCAGACACATTATGCTCATCCCTTTGGGATCTCAATTCATTATGCTATGAAATTCCTTCATTAATACATTATCTACATTCTTTGTTATGGTGTGAACATGTGTATGTAATTAATTTCTTGAATTAGGAATTATATATACACATGTTTATTATGTTTTGTATCTATGCATTGTGTTTGATTAAGTCTTTTGGTTAGGCAATTAGATCATCATTGCATTTAATTAACATACATTTAATATGTATTTATTAGATCATGATAGAATCTAATCTAAACATACATCCATAAAAATAAAATCCATTACATAGTCATACATGAAAGTAAAATTAAACTCAAGAACACCATGATGCATAAAATCTCATATATTTATATATCAACATTTCATGTACATGTATCGCACCACTATATAAAAGTGTGGTGATTGTATATCTGTATATGTTTGTATATCAAAATAATACTATACATCAAAAAAATATGATCCAATATACAAAAATTGGCATGCAAAATGGGCCTCTAGCCCTCAGGTGCATGACTCCTTGAACCCTTTGGCACTAGCGGCAGTGGTGTAGGTGGATGTTGAATGGATGTGAGTGAGTGTGAATGATGTGATCGTGACATGTACATTCTTCACTCCCATAGTCCTCAGACCTCTCCCCATAGCTCCACCGCCTCCTCTCATAGACTGGCCTCTCGCTCATGTGCCTACCGCAGCTCCTCCCAAATTTATTGCACTTGGGGATTGACACTTGGCCTCACAGCCTCCGCTTTCCTGTTGAGGTCATCAAGTTAGATTTGCAAGGTGTCATGTGCTACTACAATACTCTTTTCCCACGTCCTCACCTAATCTCACTCAGCTAGTGTGGTGCAAAGCTCCATCGAGCGTTGATCTCGTTGTCCAGTCATCGCATCAAGGTTGGTGGCCCTTTAGATGGTCTCCACATGTTCATACTTGTAAGTGATCCTCATCCATGCTACAATCTCAAAAAGGTGGGCATGATTCCATACTAAAGTAGGCTTGTAGGTGTCTACGATGCTCCCCTATATAGGCATGATCAAGGCCACCTCAGCTATGCATCACCTAATGAAGGTGATCCACTCCTATGTGTCAACTATAAACACAGTGCAAGTACATGCTATCAGTACTAGATCATATCAAAAATATGTATATATATGAGATAAACCAAAATAGAAGGTATTGAAAGGAAATAGCATGCATCACATTAGTACCTGGATCCTTGGCCTACCAGTGTGGATCAGGTGGGGGTGTAACACTAAGTCTAGTTGTCGCTGTTGTAGGAGGGATGACTACCTAGCTCGAAGATGATGTTGATGAGACATGGACCACCCATGGAGGTGATGACACCCTTTGCCTCTGACTTGGCCTCTATGTCACTCCACTTGCCACCTTTCCCTCCTTGTTGCCACCATGATCCTCATCTCCCAGCCCCTATGCACCAGCCTAGCCCATGGGGGTGTCCTTTAGGAAAGTTGAGGCCAAATCAACCATCACCTAACACTGCACAAAACTATGGGCAACACTGACATTATTAGTAGGAAAAGCTAGAGGATGGTTGTCATTGTTCAACCCATCATCGCTAACCATGACGTCCGCTAGGGTAAAACGAGGATGATCCCCCACTCACTTGGTGCTCCTCACTAACTAAATGAATGTGGGAGGCACTAGAGGGATGGTGTGCACTTTCTTGAATTATTGGATGACCCGATGCTAGTAATAGGGGACAATGATGTGATATGACCGCCCCACTAGGACCCAGTCGCATTGCATGTGTCACAACTGCCTCTTGTCCATGGGCCAGATCCTCATCCTCCTATAAGGATGCCACTTGATGTCCTATCCTTGCAAAGAATCAAACTACAATCTCCAAAAACCAATCTCCAAAAACCAATCTCCCTGTATCTCTAGTCACACACCAATGGGTATGCGTTGACCATGGGTGTACCAGGTGTGATACCCTAAGGAAAACTGACTAGACATGTGCACTCGATATGCACAAATTACCACACTTGTAGGAGTGTGTAGGCTATAATACTATAGTACTCATAATGAACATAATTCCTGAGGTCATGGTTCAAATGAGCAAGCATTCTTTGACCCCAAGTGAAGATAGTTTGGTGATCCTACATTTCCTGAATGCAATGGATGAGGCCCCTATGTAGTGCAAGCCTCACCCATCTATCGTGAGACAGAGGGTGACTATAACAATCATGACTCTCTAGATGAGTGGAATGGCCACTTGCCCATGCTTGAGCCATCACATATAGATGTGGCTCATCGTGCCTGTCGAGTCCACCCGCCTAACACAGTATTGTTGACTGTATGTAGTTTCTTGCATCATCCTCGCCTCATTATAGGCTACCTATCATCTATGAATGGGAAACCTAATGATATGATAGGCGTCCTCTAGTGTGATAGTCATCTCACCTGTCATCAGGTTGAAGTTGTAGGTATTTGCATCCCAATGCTCCATGAGCATCGGTGTGTGATTCTAAATCTCTGACATGGTATAGATCCACCAAAGGTCTACATGTAGTAGATCCTGGTCATCCGAGTGCATCTTGTTTTTGTGATCATGCAACAATGTCAGTACCGCCCCCATGTTCCCTAATCTCTAGCCACTCTTGCAATAGAAATAAATTTAATGTCAGTTCCATCTACATCATAAGTAAAAAAAATTCTATCTATACATCAAAATATTTCTAAGTTCACCTTTGGGATAGAGGTGTGTCACACAGATGTCTACACTTTGTGCCAATGTCTGGGGCTGAATACCTCCCCAATGCCAGCACAATCAGAGGACCCTAATGTGGTGTTTGGAAAACAATACGCTAGCAGGAGGACCCTAATGCATTGTTTGGATGACAATGTGCTAGCAGGATGCCTCTACACCGACTAGACACCTACACTGCTCAAGGAGAAGAAAAATATAAAAAAATGAGCTAAAAACACAAATTTGGGTCAGATTCCTTGTACCTCATCAATCTTGCCACCCTTAGCTACAACTATGCAAACCTATTCGATCCTTGGGGTTGCTACTCTCATCTATGTGGCTTGCTAACTTTTCTCTCACAAAAGTCAACAATATCCTTGCTATGAATAGTGAAAATGACCCTTCTATGGTCCCACTTGCATATATATAGGTTATTTTTGGCCCATTTTTCCTAGCAAGAGTGGTCCTTCCATCCTTCATGTTTTTACCCCACCTAAATGGGGGAAAAAATAGGAGGGGGAATTTATTCACCTCTTCATCATATTTTTCTTTCGAACCACCAAATTTTCTTAAGCATTCTTCTCATCGTGGTAGCTTCTTCTAATTTTCAAAACTTACCTAAAGTTGAGTTTTGCAAAATGAGACTTCACATCTGGCAATGCAGTTTCTCGTTGAGCTCAAACGTTGGGGGAAACATCGGTATCCACCTAATCGACCTTTGTCGCCTCTATAGTATCCTTTTTACGTGAAAAGCTATAAAATTTTCAAAATTTCAACCTTGCAATAAGGTTTTGTTTTCTACTTTAGTGTACCTAATTTTTCTTCAAAAATTCAACTCACTAAAGTGGTGAAAAAATTTAGTTTCATAAAATTGTACCCTGTGGAAATTTCACACTTGCACATTTAGGCCATTGCATTTATAGCACCTAGCCGCATTTATGACAAAGACCTTATGAGTCAGAATTTCACGATTTCAACTCCATAAGGGACAATGACTAAGTGTTAGTAGTCTACCACCTCATTTCTTGTAAAGTTTTTAGTTAGATTCTTGTGCGATTTGCAGATGTCCGCACACCACGCAAGCTTCCCATACTTTCTGAGTTTAAATGAGGGAATCTCATAAAATTTACCCATGACACATGTTGTCACAAAAAAATCACGGGTGTAACGACTCTTCCCGCCCATGCAACCTCACAAAACTCCATTTTTCACTTCTATTAATCTCATTCATTTTGACTTCTTACTCTAGCTTGCTCTCTTACTCTCCCCTCTTATTTGCAATGAAACTCTACCAGATTCATCTCTTGTCAACACCTAACACTCTCTTTTAAGCATACAGTGTCTCATCTATCAAGCCAAGAGGAAGCCACAAACTATTGGTAACACTCTCTTGTTTCTTTGTTTTATCTTGTCTATTCGCAAATATACTTGTCTTATTTTATTTATGATATGGGTTCTCCTCCATAGCGGGGTTTTTCTTTATCATAAGTCTTGTCTATTTTCTATTTATCTGGTTGTTCATGGATGTGGAAACACCAAAATGGGGGTTTGACTGAGGCAAGCCCTAAAACAACCCCAACACTTTTCCTCATCCTTGTTGTGTGCAGGTTTCCAAGTTCAAAGAGTTGGGCACTTGCTGGTTTTTTGGTTTTTAGCTCCTAGTTTGACAAGTACGACAGTCCAAGGTGTATACTTTCACACATGTTGGTGTCCATTGGCCACGACTCAATCCTACTGAGAGAAGATTCTATAAGTTCTCCTCTTTTTGTTCTTGTAATTCATATTCTATAATCTCTTACCAATTTCTGTTAATTTTAGTTTTCCCTTCATAGCTTAGTATTTCATTTAGTTACATTTTTTGGAATTTTTTCATCTTGCATCCTGTCACTTGAGCTTTCATCCTTGAGGTAATAGAGGGCCATCGACTCCCTATAGACTCTTCTTTGTCCTAGAGACTTGAGAGTAGCAGATCCTCTCCATTATACATACATATGTGTGTGTATATATACACATATATATACATATAAATAGACAAATATATGTATATATACATACAAACACATGTATATACATACATATGTGTGTGTATGATTGTGATTATTATCAATATAGAGTGGCATGCATTAAATGATAGTCCCTTGATATAGGAGATAAGTTGAAAAGAGCTATCATATCTTTTAAGTAAAGTGTCTCTACATCAAAGGGAACATTAATTTCAAGTAGTACTATTTGAAAAATTGGAGCTAACCAAAATCAAACAAAAATTTGTTGCCAATTTAACAAGCTTGAATTCAGGGAAGTGGAGAATTGGGGGTTGTTAAAGACAAAGAAAGACGTAGAATGAAGGGATAGAGGAGAAGGGTTGATGATAAAGGAGAAGAGTTGGCTATATTTGGTTATTATTATTAGGCTATGGGCTTCTCCTATGTAACATACCATTACTTTTCTAGTAATTTGATGTGAAACCAATATATTCTGAAATAGTTTGATTATAGAAATTTTAGGGAAATTGGTGTTCTTTGTATTGCTTCATACAAACCAATGTGGTCATTTTATTTGATGAATGATCTAAAGAATTTTAAATCTTCTTTATGTTTAATGGATTAACAGGTTTGTTGGGTTATTCATTTCAATCATTTAGGCCATAGCCTATGTAATTCAAAAGAATGGGTAATGGTTTTTTAAACAAAAGTATGTTAGTATTTTTTTGAAGGAAATAGTTTGAGTTGCTAGTAGAAGTCTAACTAGGGTTTAACCTAGATGAAAAATAATTATTTACTATGTTAATATTCCAATTTTATTAAAAACCTTTTGATCTTAGCATTATTGAATGATTATGCTATTGCTATGAATTTTAGTCTTAAATCCATCTCAACTTGTCTTCTATAAATGATTGTGGTATTTTTAACCAAAATTTTGTATTTTTTTCCCTAAATGGTTGTGATGTTAATGTTTAAGCTTCTTCATTTAGTCATTAATATATGATTGTGTTGAAGCCTTATGACTTAGGCATTAACACATGACAATATTGATTTGATTATAATCCTTATAGCTTAGTCATTAACACATGACAATGTTTGTTTTTTATTATAATCCTTACGACTTAGTCATTTATGTAGGACTATAATGGTTTTTGTTTATAAGCCTTATGAATCATCCATTGATGCATAATTATGTTGGATTTTATCTTTAAGCCTTTTAGCTATGTTAATAATATATATGATTGTGTAATAAGATTTTTTTTTTGGTCATTGAAAATGATTGTGTATACATTTGATTATGTACCTTAGCTTTTCAACCTAGAAAATTTTATTTAATTGTGTTTCTCGACCTTCTAAATGTTTCAACTATTCTTTGGGCCTCGTAAGCTAAGAATACAAATATGTATGTCTCTAATACCATTATTGTAATAAGACTAAATTGCACCCCTTGTATTATGACACAAGAAGTTTCTCTTTTTCTAAAACCCTACTTGGTTTCATATAAGAAATAAATTGAGCGAGTCTTTGTAATTGCATTCATTGGGTTTATCTTGCGACTAAATGAGTCTCCATTGTAAATCATTACAGTGGACTTCTTTGAGAATTATTTAAATCGATAACATTCCAATTTAGAAGGCATGCAAGGTGAACCAATAGGTTGTTATTATTTCTTGCAATCGATGAAAGATTTTATGACTGAATCGGTCATTGTTATTTGTTGGCATTGTTTTTTCATTGATGTCAAAGGTGCATGTGACAAAGGTGCATGTGGTGTCAAGGTTTGGTACAAAGGAGTGTTGCTAGAACAATTTTGCTTGTCATTCTTATTGGTCTTCATGTTTCATTCTTGCTTCAAGGTGCTTTAAAGTCTTCAAGGAGTCAAGTTGTAGTATCAGTGCATCAAGACATCAATTGCATTCAAGACAATCAAGGTATTCACGTTTGGTAAGGTACTTGTTTTGATATTGATACTCAAGGCATAGTATTTTGCATTACAAAATATCAAAGGTGCAAATGTCAGTATATGGTAAAGGAAAAAACACAAAATTGCTTGATTATTCATGATGTGCTCATGCTTTCTCATGTATTCAGAGGTTCATTTCATGGTGAGTCATGGAGGTAAGGTTGATTTCAAAGATTTGAAGCTGAAAAGACTTTACATAAAATCATGAAAGCTGAGTTTGGATGTTAAGGTCTTTCTACCCTTTTGAGGGTTAAGGTTTTGTTTCAAGTGGAAATATTCTTTTTCAAAGTGCATCTTCTTTAAAAATTTCAAATTCATCATGTTTTGCAACCAAAGTTCTTGGGGTCTAGCAGAAATTCAAATTCAATCATAGGTGCATAACTTAAGTAATAGTCTTTGTGCAAGAATTATATTAAAGCTATTTTTTATGTATTTTGAGGTTGACATATAATTACAAGTTAAAAGTCATTTAAGTGACTAAACAAGGGCTTCAAATACATTGGGCAACCAACCCTTCTTATAGTGTTATCGATTCAACAAGTGAACTTTGTAATGTTTGTAAAAGAATGGTATATCGGGCATTATGCAAGTTTGAAGTTTGGTATATGCGGCAACAAGGTTGATGTTTGAGAAACAAATGGCTTGGTTCAAAGCTTGGAGAGAAGCAATTTTACAAGTTTTAGTTGACAGTCATCGGTGGCCATGGATAGTTGGAAGATACGGTGGTTTGTTCAGTTGAGATCTGTAAGTTTTTTCTAGTTACATTTGGTCTTAAGCCGAGGTATGGTATTATTGAATCTTGGTGGGTTTTTTATTTCTATATATATCAGATGTTTGAGCTCGGGTTTTGGTTATACAACAAGCTGGAAAAACTTGAGATATCAAGTATCATCTTTGTTTTCTAGTTCTGATTATATAATCATTATGATTTGAATGTGAAGGTTTCTCTCGAAACCCTAGTTTTATGAAATGACCATTTTGAAAATGTTGAATGTAGTTGGACAGTGAATTGAATATTCTTTTAAGAAAGGATGGATGCAAAAATAGTGAAAGATAAATTGATATGTTTTATGTTTTATAGGTTCCAGTATCAATGAACCTTTAGGACATGAAATGTATTAGTTATAAGAGTTGTAATGTATTGTAGTGAAACAGAGAAACCCTCTATCTTTTATTCTTTCAAGATTTACAAAATGTTGTAAGGTTAGGTTAGTGAGACAAAGATGAACCTTTTTACAGTGAGGCATAAATTGTAACCAGTAAAGTTTCTTGCTTCGCCAATGAGGCTTCACCAGTGAGGCAGTTGTGTTTTCCAATGAGGAATTTTGTGTAGCCAATGAGGCTTTGTCAGTAAGGAAGTTGTGTTTTCCAGTGAAGAAATTGTATTTTCCAGTGAGGCAGTTGTGTTTTCCAGTGAGGCACAAAAAGTAGCCAGTGAGGCTCTATAATCAGTGGGATTTTACTAAGCCAGTGAGGCATTTTGTGTAGTTAGTGAGGCTTTGCTAGTGAGGCACAAAAAGTAGCCAGTGAGGCTCTATAATCAGTGGGATTTTACTAAGCTAGTGAGACAATTTTCCCAAGTGGTTTTTTATCCCTATGAGGGTTTTCCACTCATAAAAATATTGTGCTATGGTTCTTTTGTGATCTATGTGGTTATCATGATTCATGCAATTTGGTCTTGTTGCTTTCTTTATGTACTTTGCAACATTTGAGTTTTCACATTTGGTTACACTCTTGAAATTGAACATTCAATGATTACAAAGAGATTGTGTGGTTTGAAAAACTATTGAATTGAAGTTGATTATTGAAACATTGATTCACCCCCCTCTCAGTGTTTCCCATACTCTAACATTAATCCTTGTTTCGAGGAAATTACTTATGATCTATGTCTAGTATTGTAAAACCTCTAACTATGAGATTGAAGGAAACAAAATATAAAGATATGTCAAATATTGTCTTCTATTTTGATGTTCAAAAAATAGGCTTTATGATTGAGGTTAATTGTGAAGACTTTGTTGATTTTATGTGGTTTGATAAATAAATACAGGCTGGAGGCCCGAAAGCTGTAATTTGTTAGAACTATATTATTTTCTATTTGGAGACATATCAAGCAAACAAATTTGATGTTAACATAAATAAAAGATAGTCTAATTACTCATACAAGAACCTATGTATACTGAGTGTATACATACATACTAACATGAGTACTTTTCTTAGGTATCACTATCCTTATGATAAAAGTATAACGAGTATATCCTTATTATGTGGAATAAGCTAGAAAATTATTGCAGAAGTAAGACAATAATGTTTATGAATGCAATTTAATATTGTTAATTATTTTTTAAGAGAATAAAATGGTTGAACTAGTATGTAATACTGATTTACAATTAGAATGTGAAATTTAATTTTTCAATAATTAGTTTGAGAAAGAGGTGTGTGAACATATGACATATGTTGTCTTAATAAAGTGTTTATAGATTATTACTAAATATTTTTTCAAAGTAATGCGAAATCATTGCTTACATTGTCGATTCACAGTGTCTAATGCTACAAATTAGTAAGATATGTCATACTTAACTAAAGGGTATCTAGAGTTGTATGAAAAAATATTTGTATTTAGTACACAAGACTAGTTCTCAAATGACATGGTGACCTTGGAGTTCCTCTAGATTTTCTACTCTTGTGAAGGGTAGGGCCACTTCCAAATGGAAGGTGTGAGGGGGATTTTTGGTCTATGGTTGGAAGAAAAGCACTTGGGTGATGCTTTCCCTCTTGCAGTTCAGATGTTCAAGAATTAGTTAATCAAATACATTACATTTGATTTCACATGGCATTGTATTATTTCTAGTACATTGCACTCACTCCTATACTATGACATTTGTAAAATTTAATATCGATCCAATATTGAAAGATGTAATAATTGATGAAAAAAACTCTACTCTTTATATAAAGGAATGATATTATGACAAAAAAAAAACTTATTCAATGTTCTTATCTTATCAAAGAAATGAGTTAAAGGGTTTTTGATATAATTTTCACTCTTCTATCCTTTTATGCTATATCAAAAATCCATCTTCCTTATGTTGATATGTTTTTCAAATAACTTAGCATGCCATTTTTGTTACAAAATAAAAAAAAATTAGAGTATTTTCTAGTTAATGAACTAGTAGGTTTGTTACATGTAATATCAAAGCACAGTTTAAACACTAGGGCTTATGAGCTTTCTATATATTTTTTTGTGGAAATATAACCTTGTGTTGAGCTTTGAATATAAAAATGGGTAGATCAAAGGCTAGGAAAAATAAAGGAAAGGCAAAGAAACCCAACAAAGTAAAATTTGAAGTTAAAAAATGATAAAATTGTGAGCTATACATGAGAGGTTAGGCTCGCTGATTTTGAAATCCTAGTTGATGCTCTCAAGAAGATCAAGCTAGGAAGAGAAACAAATCGAGCATTTATTATCCACTCCCGTTAAGCCTAAGAAACCATCGACAATTCATGGCATGCCTTTTGGGTGTGGTCACTGTTGTGCATGTTTTGCACACACACCTCATTGAAGGTAGGGACCCCCTTTATTTTGCTCCCGTCAACTCATTTTTTCTCCCTATGGGTCCTTTCCACTCTCACATTTTTTTACATGCCCCTATTCCTAAGCCTAAGTTGGTCACATGTCGTAAAGTCATCACATTTCAATTGACCAAATTCATCACCCCAAAATCTATTAAGTCATTCCCCTTTGCAAGCCTGGACTTGTGGTTTTCCTTTGGTCATTTTCCCCAACATCTGTGGAGCTTGGCGGACCCACATTTGCGAGTTTCCATCTGCGAGCTGCCATCATTGCTTAGCTGCTAGCTAGCGACAAAATCTCGACATCCACCTGCATAGCAGGTCCCAAATCATCCTCTATCGTCCCACGACAACGCCAAATTGGGTTTCTGCAAACCCACCAACCCGACGTGTCGTCATACCAAAATTTAATGTGTGCCATTAATGATGCTTCGCCTATATAAAGGGGGGTCGAACCTGTCATTTTCACCCCTAACTTTCAAATTTCAACGGCAAACTAGGAGCTTCAACCTGCACAAGATCCTTCGGTAGATTTAGGTCGCATTTTCTTTGCCTTCACATGTGATCTTAAAGGTAGGTGCACATCATTATTTGCTATGTGATTAAATTCTAAAACATTAGGGTTAAATGATGTTAAAATCTTTGAAAGAGAAACCCTAGTTCACCCTCATTGGTCCCACCAAACTTCTGTAGCCTCGGTCTCACGCCTGTAAATCACCTTGAACCTTCAAAACCTTTGGCGTCATTTTAAATTTGCAAAGTCTACAATTTCCTTCATGCGGATTCCCGCTTTTCCCCCGCGATTCTTCATGCGAAAAACAAACGCTTGTGGCCTGCACCGGTACTCTAGTCGTTCTTAATGAAATTTGAAAAATCTCAAAAAATGGCTAAGTTGTTGACCCATTGCAGGAGTGTCCATGCAGGGTTCCCATTGTCGGTGGCCCCCATTCCGCCATTGCTAATTAGCGGCGTAACCCTAGTGGCTTTATGTAGCATGGGATCTGCCTCTATTGTCGTCAAAAGACTTATAAGCCTAACACATAGAAATCTGTGAAGTCAAAGTGCCCGTACAGGCCAATTCATGCGGATAGGCATCGTTGGCAGTCCGTTCGCAAAACTTTGTTATGTTATGGCCAAGTCCTAACATCCACCTGTGCCACGGGACCCACCTTTATCACTACCACCGGGTGGCTAAATTCGCTAAGTTTGAACTAAGTTGTGGGTTGTTGCATGTTGCTCGCCATCCTTTGACCATCGTTACCTAACAGCGAAGCCACCCCGTCCGCCGCATTGCGGGCTCCACTCCCTTTGTTTCCTTCTTGTCTTCGGGAGGCTGCCAAACCTAAATGCTAACCTGAGGTTACATGTGGGATAGCCTTTGCGGGTGGCCATATGCAAATAGCCCCTCCTCCATTGTTGTTCCTTAACGACTGAATGACTGTGTCTTCTTGCATGGCGGGTTCCGTAGGAGATGTCTCCCTTCACAAATATTAAAGTTCATCAATGAAAAAACTTAAGTCTGGGAGCTCAATGTGGGCCTGCCTATGCGAACCGCCACCTATGGACCACCATCCCTCCAAGGTCATTCCTTAACAGAAAACATTTGACAACAGCCCGATGATTCCCCTTCATGATTTCTCAAAGCATTGGCACAACCCAAGCCATCTGAGGTTCTCGTGGGTTCGCAATGCGAAACTCCTCCTACAGGTCGCCACCTGCCAAATGACGTTGTTTGACTGCTAAGCCTAAAATGACAATCTACTTCATGACTCTCGTATAACCTGAACCTGCAAAGCATCAAAGCATAATTTAATAATGCCAAGTGCCCTACAACCTATTTCTGGACGTGCCTAATCATCCCATAAGAAATTTGATCACCAAATGAACAATGCAGAATTTTTACTGTGGTTGGCCACCTGTGGGTCTCTATGGCCCCAAAGCTGATTTCTCATTATCTTCCTCTTGATGGCTTCCAGCTTAAGGGAACTCACATCCCTAGGCCCGCATTCACCTAAATGATCCAGATGAACTCCAAATGGTGAACAATGATGAATTTCATGATCTTTTAATGATGTACAAATGGATATAACTATGAATTTTTAGGATTTAATTGACATTTTCCCTATTGATATATCAATACACTTACTGCACTCCATGTGTGCAAGATTTATGGAGTTTGCTAAGGGATCATCAGGGGGGCCTTGGGAAAGAGTGACAAAGGAAAGAAGCCTACAAGGACTCTAAAAGGAAAGGATGAAAAGGAGAAAATGAAGTATCCACGGGGTGCAGTGCACCTCCAAGCTCATCTCCACCTAGGACACAGTCTCAGACACAGACCTTGGGCATGCGAACATTCATGAATTCAAGCAGAGGGTGATGGTCAACCCTGCCACAAAAGATGTTGTGTCATAAAGGCTCGCATATGAAATATGCCAACAAAGATCTAAGGTTACCAAAATAGAGGATCTTCTTATCCATGAATGCATGCCAAAGAAGTTAGTGCTAAAGAATCAGGGAGTTGTCCACCAGAATCAAGAGCAAGAGGAAGTTGTTCTATACAAATGATGATGGAAAAGAGTTGTCCACAAAAATAAAGAGCAAGAGGAAGTTGTTCTATACAAATGATGATGGCAAAGAGATGTCCACCAGGATTAGGAGCAACATATCTACTTCTTAGTGACACAAATCTAGAATTGGATTTACTTGATTGAATGAAGAAATGTTGCAAACACATCAGACAGACGATAGCTTTCAACAGTTTCCAACTGCAATAAGATGGCAACTAGAAGACAAAATAGCTATAGTAACTAAAGGAAAAAATAGACTACAAGACAAAATAGGGAAAAACACAATAGTCTATTTTTATATTGTCATATATTTGGGGGTAGGTGAAACCCTAGTGTAAAATGAGTCTGAGCCACATAATGTAAATTAATCTTTGCCATTCATTTCACTTTTGGAAAACTATAAATAGGGGCTTGCTCCTCATTTGTAGTGTAGGTGGTGAATTGTTGTAAGAGGCATTTTGCAACAATCAAAGGAAGCATTGCATTATTTTGGGTGTTTTCTTTGAGCTTGCTCATTTTGCATGCATGATTCAACCTCCATGTTAGTTTTAGTTTTTTTGTTTCTTGGATGTATTTAATGGTGGTTGTTGTTACAGTATTGGATGCACTTCTAGCTCATGCTTTTTGTGGTTTGTTGATGATGAATCACTTTGTAAAGCTAGTTTGAGCTAATTCATATTTTGCACTTTAGTTCAACTGTATGTTCATGAGGTGAATGTACAATCTAAAAATCTACAGGACTTAGAAAATTGCACTGGTTTTGTGTAGCTATAGGTTTCTCTTGGTCAACTAAAACTTAGTTTTATGGGAATTTGTCTACTGTAGCATACTCCATTGTTACTGTTCATTCATAGCTTAGAATTAGAATAGCTCTCTCAACCCCTTCTCTTTTGCTATTTCTTTTAAATACTTGTTAGTGTAGGATTCTAAGCACCATAACAATGCCAAACTTGGTGATTGAGGTGAGTTCCAACTCGTTGTTCTGAGTGGGAAGCCACTATTCATTCATTTCTAACACCTTGAAACTCCATTTGTAGACCCAACTTACCATGCTTTGTAAACCATAAAGGCCTTTGTGATTACCAGAAAATAACATCAACCAATTGAACTATTCCAAGCTTAGTCATGACTTGACACCCGAGAGACCTTGGGGTGATTTCTAAAACTTAGTTGCAGAAATTACCTTTCAAGAGTGGTAGCATACTTGTGTGTTGCCTGTGTTGAGAAGGTGCAAAAACACCCACCAATAGAACTAGCGCTAGAAGGAGGGCATGGTTGAGCACAAGGATAAAAAGATGGAAGTTGAATGCACCTTCAAGTGAAATCTGAGATAGATAGATCTCATCATAGGCAAAAAAATTTAAAATCAGAAAATTGGAAGATAAGCAACATCCAAGATGAGATGTAGCAGCAATTGCAAGTCAACTTTACTCAGCTGCAAGAAGATTTGAGTAGGATATTGAAGAAGCCATTGCAACACTTTGCATTGGAAGACAAATGCAAAATTCATGACACTTGCAAACACAATGAGATGGAATGTTTAGCATTCTTGGGCAAGATTGAAATGGTTTTGCAAGGAGAAATCCCCTTTTTGGAAATATATCAACCCTTAGTTCTTACAGATCTAGAAGAACTTGTTGACATTGCAACCAAGGCATTTGAAGAGTTGATCCAAGAATAGCTAAGTAACTAGGTGTTACTCATAAATATACAATGTATCATGTTTTAGTTTTTGTCCCCTTGTTCGTGTTTCCCGCTTAGGTTAAAGGCTTTCATATCAATTTTTCCCTTTGTTGTGTGTTCTCCAAGTTGTGCAACTTAGTTCTTTGGCGCTACTTGTTTGTTGTATGTGTTGTCAGGTTTGTGTTTTGCTTAATTTTCTGATAGCCCGACTTATTATCCTTTATAGCGTCAAGTGTGCAGTTGGTGAGTCGTAGGTTCACAAAACTTCATAACTCCTGACTTTAGGTTGTCAAGTTTTAGTTCACCGCGACAAAGGAGTTGGTTGATTTTTCTATAGGTTTCGAGACACCATCCTTGCATTTAATAAGATGTACGGTACAACCAGGAGATGTCTTATCAAGATTTTTACATGACACGCAAACCTTAGGGTTTTCATTACTACAAAATAAACTAAAGTGTCGTATTAATTTAGCACCAAATGCACATCTTGTCATTTTACATGGCTTAAGGTGGTGAGAACTTATTTGTTAAAGTTTCGACTGTACTTCTACCTGCTGCTATTATTTCTTTAGGAATTCAAGCATTTCCTTAAGCACGATGAGCTCATGCAGTCTAAATTTGAAAATTGTTGGCTCGGTGTGAGAGATACAAAGCTAGGAATTTTTAAATTGGAAGAATTTTGGGCATGATTGGAGAGTAAATAAAAGTCTGTTGTAGACATAAAGGTGTTCGAAAGTGGATTAGCTCATACCGGGGGTTTTCTAGAAGTTGTGCTGAGCATAGACCTAATTGTTGCATGTACAAGAAGGTGCATTCCTGAAACTCGAGAAATCAAGGTTGTGGACGAGACCATTGTTGCTAAAATTTCCCCTAAAGTCATTTCTCAGGCATTGAGAATTCCGGAGAAGGCACCTGTAAAAGAAATGTTTGTTGTAGCAGCTAATGAACTCTTTAGGGTTAATGAAGCTCGATGTAAAAATTCTATGGCCAAAGGGTGGTTAAAATAGAAGAAAAGAGGTAAGTCAAGTTACCTAGTAAACTTAAAAGGGTGCATTTTAAAGCAAAAATTGTTGATGCCATTGCTTTACTTCACCGTATTGTCGGGAATGCACAAATTGAATTATTTGAAGACTAGATGTGTCAGTTTATTCTAGTTATTTGTGATGTGTTTATCGATTGGGCTAAGATAATTTTTTCCCATCTACATGAACAATTAGTCAATTTTCAAAAGACTGCCACTTTCCATCTGTGTTCTTGCTTGATATATATCATTGCTAGTCAAAGATCTTTCTGGCTAGGGTTGAAACCACAGGTTCCGCCGACTTCTGGCATGCCTGTATATAAATGTTATCCATAGTTTACCAAGGAGGTTGGAATGGGAGAATATTGTCTTGTTAATGATGCATTTTTAATGGAAGTTGTGAGAAAACTGGATGGAAACCCTGAAATGTGTTTTTCCCCTAAGTCAAAATATCTAGTGTTGAAGTTTGGAAGCTTTTATTTCGAGTTTGATAGGTTTTCTTATTTGAGGATAGGAGGTTATGAAAGAGCCCCACTTAAATTGCCCAAGTATCCTGAAGATTTGCTAGTATTTCTGGAGGTTTGTAGACAAATGGCCATAGTGAATATAAAATACATGAATATGGGAAAATGGGGATATGCCTTCCCATTAGTTACTCCTTCCTTCGCATGCAAAAAAAATCAGATGGCTAAAGGTTTTGAAAAGATTCTTAAGGAATACAATCTCCAGTATTTGTTTGTGAGAACCAATTTTGACAGCAAGGGCTTTGTAAAATGAAACATGTACGCTTCCGACTCATATCAACACCAACCTTCAATTGAGGATTTTTGGGAGGATTGTACTAATGAAAATGAAGTGTTCAGGAGAGATCATATGAGGTTAACCCTTGAGCAGATACAAAATTTTGATCTTTCTTTCCAAATTCTTGAAAATGTGATTGAAGATTTGGTGGTTCTTGATCCTAAATATGAGAATTTTCCTAAAAAATCTCATCCTAGGGTTGACTGGGGTAAAGATGAAATTTTATATATGAGTACATGGGTTGAGCCAGTATTCAAAAGGACTCAAGATTGGTTAGAGGGAAAATGGTGTAGGGCTATTGGTTATGTTCATGAACCTAAATTGTCTCAAAAAAATGAACATGGATCTAGCCAGGTAGTCACGAGAAGTACATCATCAGCAATAACAGCTACTAGGTCTTCTAGTGCCAATTCACAATCTGGGGGTGATGGTGAAAAACTTGAAGATTTAGCCAAGTTGAAGTTAGTATGTGAGAAAGACAACCCATCTACCCCTACTACTAAAAAGAAGACTGTCCAAACAAAACTTGCACCAGAAGATTCAGATAACATTTTTAGGCAAATTGTTGAAGATAATACTTTCCCACCCTTGTCTAAAGAACCTTCTCCTCTTGGAGAAAATATATCAATTGTTCCTATTGAGTCCAGGGAAGTTGTTCAAAGTGCTAAAGGTTCTATTTTGATAGAAAATTCTCCAGTATGGATGAAGAAGGCAGTAGAAAAGAAGAGAAAATACACCCCCACAACATTTGTTGGAGTAGATACGGTAGCAAAATTACTCCAATCTTCTTCAAGGTCTAAGAGAGCTCAAAAAATGTCAAGGATACTGGATGATTATGTTTTGGGTAATCAGATACTAGAGATTGCAGAACCTTTAAAGGATTTGGATGATGATAAGATAACCATGGCTGATTATAAAATTGTACATGTTGACATGGGTCCCCAAATACTTGAGGGTGATGTATATCATGCCAGTTATTCAGTCAATGCCTTAGCCAAGTGGGTAAAATAAGAAAGGAAGGAAAGGGTAAAATTGCAATCTTAGGTTTTGGATTTCAAAAACTTTATCTCTTCCATAGTTTCTCCCTTTTTGTCTATTGAAGCCTCTAGTTCTCAAGAGAGAGTTATTGATGAGTCTGTGATGCAGTTGATGAGAAAGAACCTAAGTTACTCCAAGGTTTCAAGTGAGTGGATTGAAGAATTGTCTCAAGAAATTATATTTTTCATTGGTAAATTTGTGATTTCCTAAACTCATATTGCTGATAAAAGAACAAGATTGATAACAGAGTTGTAGCAGATTAGGAAAGATCAGACTAGTCTTTATGTGCTTTCAAAAGAAATGAAAGAATTAATTTCCATGGATAAATTGAAGTTAATCAATGAACAGATTGTTAGTGATCCAAAGGAATTAGATCCTTTGTGGCCTGATTCATTTGAATGGAAATTAAGCATATATGATAACTTGGTAAAAGAAATCACTGAAGTACTAGAAAAGTATCTAGATATGCTAGGGGAAATCAAAGGAAATTGCCATGATCTGCAGGTGAAGATAACTGATGAATTCGATGAGAAGATTCTAGACACAAAGGAAATTTGCTCAAAATTGAAAGAAATATTCAATAGGGAAATAGCAAGTCCTACTACAATGACTAAATAATCTTTCTCTAAGCTTGGGACGCTGGAGCTCTATCTTAAAACTTTTAAAATTGAAGTAGAAAGAAGGTCTAACATTCTGAATGAGTCTAAGGCTGCCCTCAGGAAATGGAGAACTGGGATTCAAATCACACTAACACCCAACAATAGAGAGATTTTCACAATCATTACCAGGTACAGGGAATACAAGTCCATAATGAAGGTGCAAGAAAAGTTGTTGCAACAAGAAGAGGTGGAGGAACCAGAAGCTGAAGAGGTTGAAGCGAGTGGGACCGATGCATAGTTTATTTTTAGTATTTCAAATACTTTCTTTTAAATTGGCTCTTTTAAGTTAAAGACTTCTTTTAATTTTCGGTACCGTTACTTTCAAGAAACCGTTACCAAAGACATTTGCTATGTTTAAATATGGGTTCGACTATTGTGGTTCGGATCTTTTGGGAAAACTTTGATTTACTCATAAGAACAAATTCTGTTATTTTGGCTATTATTTGTTATTCTAATATAGAAGACATTGGTGAAGTTTATGCATGTGTAATCTTTGAATTATGGTGTATGGATTCATTCTATTTATACTGAATATTTGCTAGTGTGTTATCTGTTATTGGGATGATAGATGATATATTTTACTTTATTGTTGTGGTGTTATTATCTGTGAATACGAATTTTGTGGCGATATTGGTTTAGTCGTTATATTTTCTTAAGAGGTTTCATTTCTTACTGTATGAAGTTGATAGATACCTTTGAAGCTTTCTAGTTAAAAGCCCCTACCTTTATTTACTTTCTGGTTAAAAGCAACATTAGTTGAAAAATCATTCATTGAATATCTGATAAAGGTAGCTGCCACCTTTTAAAACAAGCAGAGAATCAGTTTGAAAATGGTATTATTGTCGATTCAACTGTAGTTACATTTGTCACATTTGTGGGCATAAGAATATAGAGTTAGGTGATAAGTTTGTTAACTAACACCAGGATGGAGTTAGATTAGAGGAAGTACTGATGTCTGGGTTGTGCAGGGTCCATTGCACCTTACTCGGAATTCACTTTCCCTTCATGTGCAAACATTATTGATCAAGCTAGGAGTTGTTTGAACAAGATAGAGCAGCCAACCAACTATGAGGAGTCATCTATTGAGGTAAAAGGAAAATTAGCAGTTGAAAGACCACACTCAGAAGATGAATCAACAAAATTTGCAATAGTACATGTTGGAACAACCAACACAGACGCTGAAAATAAAAAGAAATAAGAGGTTGAAAGCCTTGGGGAATCAAAGAATAGTGATGAAATTTTAATAGAAATGAAAATAGAAGACCTCTTCTCCATGGATAAAGATGATTAGGCCTTTGAATAGGGAGATCCACATGAGTGGGAACAACTACAAGTAGAGGCAGTCCACCATCAAACTTCCTTCCCAATTGATGATGAAGATCCAATGGTGGATATATATAATGAACTTGCCTCAAGGCTCATGAGGGATTGGTCAGAGCTAAGATACCAAGTAGATTTGGGGGTGTTGTTGCTGCTGGGATGGTGTAGGCTTCACGACTCTGTACATTTGGAATTCACATGTGAGTTGTGTTAGGAAGCCATTAGGAAAGTTAAGGAACAAGTGGAGCAACCAAGTGCACCACCTCTTGCAGTTGCTTCAAGGATTGAGCCAGAAGTCCAAGAACCAGAACCAAGTAATAAATTAGCTAGGGGAAGTTTACAACAAGAGGGTATTGGGACAATAATGAAAAGAGAACAATACAGTCCCAAACTTCCAAACAATGATGTAGATCAAATGGGAGCATTGACCATCGATCACCGAGAGTCTTTCCCTCTTGTAGAGAATTTATACACGATTGATGATAGACTTTATGAGGAATTCTCAGAGGGAAATCACTCATCATACTCCAATCCCCTTGATGAGCTAGTGTCACTTGATGATTTCTTCCCACTTGGAATTATGCCACATAGGTATAGCGACACTGAGGAGGAGTACATTTCAGAAGTGGGTAGCAATGAAGATATATTACCTGAACCTATGGATGGTGAAAAATTAGAGCTCTCATATTGGGAAAGGGACTCCATTTCCATCTACAATGATAGTGAACAAGAAGAAACAAGTAAACATCTTGATGTGCCACACAAACTACAAAGAGAAGAGGAACAAGGTAGGGAGGTCTTGGAGGTTGCCCACAAAGATGATATGCCATGTCCACTACATGCTGCAACTGAGAGTCTTCCCTCCTTGTCCATTGTTTCTCCGCCTTCACATTCCAAGCGATTCAACATGAGGGAAATTAAATGGGATAGCATGCTGCCTTTTGAGGACAACAATCACATGGAGTCATGGACTACGAAGGATCAACGAGATGAAGTGTATTTCCTTGAGGGACAACTGATGGAGGTTGCGGGTCCCACTGGGAGCTTGGAAGAGGTGTTTTTTGACTTGTTTCCTTAGCCTTATGCGGACCCAAAATCAGGTAGAATGTTCCTTGAATTCAAAATTTTTAATTCCTTAAAGTGTCTACTACCTGATCGATTTGATTGTGCTTTGCAAATTCGTAATGCAAGTGGAATGTTGCACCACTAGCTGCATCCTCATGAAGTCACTGATGCACGCTTTGATCATGCCACACCCACTCCAGATCGTTAAAAATTGCTCCCGTCGCACAACGACATTCAGGTTTTATCTTTCCCTACACTTATGGATAATCGTGCTTATCATTTTGGCTATGGGAATGAGGGAAGAAAAAAAATTTTGTGGATTGATCATGGACTTGACAAACCGCCTCAACTTTTAGTTTTTCCTAAATGTATTATTGAATTCGAATGTTGCATCATAAAGCTTTTTTTTAAATATAAGGATAAGTTTGCATTGCTTAGAACTGTAACGATCACCCCGTTGCTTGTGCATGCATTTCAAGGTCATATGAGTGCGAGTATCAATCCACTTTTTCTAAACATCGTTCATTTTGAATCCCTTTGTACATAGCTCAGTTTGAGTAGCATAGGTTTCTTTGTACATAGTTCGTTTTCCTGCTTTTGGTTGATTAGTTGGTTTGTTGTAGATTAGTTTGCTTTAGAGTAGTTTCCTTTCGGTTTGCTTTTGCTTTCCCACTTTGGTTAGTTTAGGTTGTTTTCTTAGGTTAGCTTGCTTTGCTTCTTTGTGGGGTCCCTTTGTTTGTTGTTGGGCATGTTTTGCGGGAACAACAACCATTTTATTCTCCGAGGTTGTTCTAAATATTTCTTCGAGAAACTTTAATCAAGTTTTTAGAATGGATAGTGAAGGTCTTCTTCTAGTGTCAAATGAATCAAATGTTTAGTTAAAGGGTGGATAGGTCATTAGTTGATATGATTCTGGTGTATTCTGGAATCTTATATCTCTCACATATTTTAAGAATCTGGAGGCCACTGTAGGTCCTTTTGTGGAGTTGAGTTAAGTGAAAAATCTAAAATTCTACTTCAGCACCACTGTGATTCTCAGCCCTAAGTGCAAGCTTCACTGCTTGCGGGTTGAAATGAAATGGAGAAAAGAAAAAATCAAAAGAAATGAACAAAAGAAAAGAAAGAAAAATGATGAAAATCAAAAGAAGAAAATTCAACTCTCAGGAGGATACAAATAACTCTACAGGGGCTATGGACGCCCAACTGGCAGTAGAGAAATGTTCGGGAGAATCACAATGACAACCTTGTCGGGGCTATGGATGCCTGACTGGCAGTGGGGCAATGTATAGGATGCTTTTAGAGTTAGAATCAATCACATAGATTAACTCAATAGAGCTTGGATTCCTATAGTGACTTAAGGATGGGAATGAATGCATTTTCACACACTTGTATTTTCAGGGTACTAAAGGTTGGACTAACTAATGGTTTTGATCCTTTGTTTGAGCATTTGATTTGCTTTCCCTAGCATGAAGCTTGGAACCAGAGATTCTAGGTTCGTGATTCCAATTTGTCATTGAAATTCTCTAGAGAATTTCCCTAGTGAGTCACCATTTGTTGTGCATGTTTTGCACACATGCCTCGCCGAAGGTAGGGACCCCCTTTCTTTTGCTCTTCTCGGCTCATTTTTTCTCCTGACGGGTCATTTTTTCTCTCGCTTCATTTTGTGTATCCCCATTCATGAGCCTAAGTTGGTCGCATGTTGTAAAGTTATCACATTTCCATTGACTAAATTCATCACCCCAAAATCTATTAAGTCATTCGCCTTTGCGGGCCTAGACCTGCGAGTTTCCATTAGTTGTTTGCCCCGACCTCCATGGAGCTTGGAAAACTCACATTTGTGGGTTGCCATCCGTGGACTACCATTGTTGCTTAGCCGCTAGCTAGTGGTGAAATCCTAGTGTCCACCCGCATAGCGGGTCTCACATCATCCTTTATCATCCCACGACCGTGCCAAATTAGGTTTCCACAAACCCACCAACCTGACCTGTTGTCATACCAGAATTTAATGCGCACCATTAATGATGCTTTGCCTATATAAAGGGGGGTTGAAGGTGTCATTTTCACCCCTAACTTTCAAATTTCAATGACGAACCAAGAGCTCCAACCTACATGAGATCCTTCGGTAGATTCAAGCTACATTTTCTTTTCCTTCACACACAATCTTAAAGGTAGGTGCACATCATTCTTTGTTGTTTGATTAAATTCTAAAACATTAGGGTTAAATGATGTTCAAATATTTGAAAGAGAAACCCTAGTTTTCCCTAATTGGTCCCACCAAACTTCTGCAGCCTTGGTCTTGTGCCTGTAAATTACCTCGAACCTTCAAAACCTCCAGCGTTGTTTTAAATTCGCAAAATCGACAGTTGCCTTCACGTGGATTCCCGCTTTTCCCCCATCGTTCTTCATGCGGTAGAAAAACCCTTGCAACCCGCACTGGTTCTCCAGTCGTTCTTAATGAAATTTGAAAAATCTCAGAAAACGGATAAGTTGTTGGCCCATTGTGGGAGTGTCCATGCGGGGTTCCCATTGTGGGTGGCCCTTGTTCCACCACTGCTGATTAGCGGCCTAACCTTGGTGGCTTTCCACGACACGTGTTTTTCCTCTATTGTCACCAAAAGACTTATAAGCCTAACACTTAGAAATTTGTGAATTCAAAGTTCCCATGCGGGCTAGTTCATGCAGATGGGTGTCGTTATCTTACGGCTGCGTACTAGCATCCACCCGTGTTGTGGGACCCACCTTTATCACTGTCATCAGGTGGCTAAATTCACTAAGTACGAACTAAGTTGCGGGCCGTTGCATGCGGCTCGCCATCCTTCGACCATCATTGCCTAATAGTGAATCCACCTCGTATGCCCACATTGTAGGCTCTACTCCCTTTGTTTCCTTCCTGTCTTTAGGAGTCTACCAAACCAAAATTCTAAGTTGAGGTTGCATGCAGGCTAGCCTTTGTAGGTGGTCGTATGTGGATAGTCCCTCCTCTATTTTCATTCCTTAATGGTCAAATGATTGCATCTTCTTGCATGATGGGTTCTACAGGAGATGTCTCCCTTCGCAAATCTTGAAGTTCGTCAATGACAAAAGTTAAGTCTGGGAGCTCGATGTGGGCCTGCCGCCTATGGACCGCCATCCCTCCAAGGCCATTCCTTAACATAAAACATTTGACGGTGGCCCGATGATTCTCCTCTGCGCTTTCTCAAAATTTTGGCACAACCCAAGCCGTCTGAGGTTCCTGCGGATCCCGCAATGCGAAACTCCTCTTGTGGGTCGCCGCCTACCAAACGACGTTGTTTGATGGCTAAGCCTAAAATGACAATCTACTTCATGGCTCTTGCATAACCTGAACCTGCAAAGCATCAAAGCATAATTTAACAACGCCAAGTGCCCTACAACCTATTTTATGTGCCTAATCATCCCATAAGAAATATGATCACCAAATGAACAATGTAGGATTTTTGCTACAAGTGCCTATGGGTCTCTGTGGCCTTAGAGCCATTTTCTCATTGTCTTCCTCTTGGCAACTTCTAGTTCAAGGGAACCCACATCCTTGGGCCTGCATTCACCTAAATGATCCAGATGAACTCCAAATGTTGAATAATGATGAATTTCATGATATTTTGATGATGTACAAATGGATCTAACTGTGAATTTGTAGGATTTAACTGACATTTTCCCTGTTGATATATCAATACATTGACTGCACTCTGTGTGTGCAAGATTTATGGAGTCTACTGTGGGATCATCAGGGGGGGTCATGGTAAAGAGTGACAAAGGAAAGAAGCATACAAGGACTCTAAAAGGAAAGGAAGAAAAGGAGAAAATGAAGTATCCACAAGGTGGAGTGCACCTCCAAGCTTACCTCCACCTAGGACATAGTCTCAGACACAAACCTTGGGCATGTGAACATTGATGAATTCAAGCAGAGGGTGATGGTGAACCCTACTATAGAAGATGATGTGTCACAAAGGCTTGCATATGAAATATGCCAACAAAGATCTAAGGTTACCAAAATGGAGGATCTTCTTATCCATGAATGCATGCCAAAGAAGTCAATGTTGAAGAATCAGGGAATTTTCCACCAGAATCAAGAGCAAGAGGAAGTTGTTCTATATAAATGATGATGGTAAAGAGTTGTCCACCAGAATCAAGAGCAAGAGGAAGCTATTATATACAAATGACGATGGAAAAAATTTGTCCACCGGGATTAGGAGCAACATATTTGCTTCTTAGTGACACAATTATGCAATTGGATTTACTTGATTGAATGAAGAAATGTTGCAAAAACATCAGATAGAGGGCAGCTTTCAATAGTTCCCAGCTGCAATAAGAAGGCAGCTAGAAGAAAAAACAACTACAATAACTAAAGGACAAAATAGGGAAAAAGACAATAGTCTATTTTTATATTGTCATATATTTGGGGGTAGGTGAAACCCTAGTGTAAAATGAATCTGAGCCACACAATGTAAATTAATCCTGGCCATTCATTTCACTTTTGGAAAACTATAAATAGGGGCTTTCTCCTCATTTGTAGTGTGGGTAGTGAATTGTTGTAAGAGGCATTTTGTAGTAATAGAAGGAAGCAATTCATTATTTTGTGTGTTTTCTTTGAGATTTCTCATTTTGCATGCATGATTCAACCTCCATGATAGTTTTAGTTTGTTAGTTTCTTGGATGTATTTAATGGTGGTTGTTGTTACAGTATTGGATGCACTTCCAGCTCATGCTTTTTGTGGTTTGTTGATGATGAATCACTTTGCAAAGATAGTCCAAGCTAATTCATATGCTGCACTTTAGTTCAATTGTATGTTCATGAGGTGAATGTACAATCTGAAAATCTGCAGGCCTTAAAAGATTGCATTGGTTTTATGAAGTTGCAGGTTTCTCTTGGTCAAGTAAGACTTAGTTTTATGGGAGTCTGTCTACTATAGCATCCTCCATTATTACTATTCATTAGCTTAGAATTATAATAGCTCTCTCAACCCCTTGTCTTTTTTTGTTTCTTTTAAATATTTGTTAGTGTAGGATTCTAAGCACCATAACAATGCCAAACTTGGTGATTGAGGTGAGTTTCAACTTGTTGTTCTGAGTGGGAAGCCACTGTTCATTCATTTCCAACACCTTGAAACTCCATTTATAGACCCAACTTCCCATGCTTTGTAAACCATAAAGGCCTCCTTGTGATTACCAGCAAATCACACCAACCAATTGAACTATTCCAAGCTTAGTCATGACCTGACACCTAAGAGACCTTGGCATGATTTCTAAAACTTAGTTGCAGAAATTACCTTTCAAGAGAGGTAGCATACTTGTGTGTTTCCTGTGTTGTGAAGGTGCAAAAACACCCATCAATAGTCACAACATGTGAATTTTAAGTAAAGAGGTGATTGAGGAGTACCTATGTGTACATTCTTTCTTAAAATGTGTTACTAAATTTTGACAAAGAGGAGGAACCTGAAGAAATTCCTCTCTATGAAAGTGATATGTAAACTTTGAGAAACCCTACGTAAATAAGGATGTATGAATCCAATAATATGAATAACAATCATTTTTTGTTTTCAAAAGTGTTGAATTTTGAAAGAGATCATAATTTGGCTTAAGAAGTAAATTTAAAAATAAATAAATTACAATTGAGTATTTTTAAACCATTCTTGATTAACTTTAAGCTAAGTAACTAATAAGACCATGATGGCCTACTAGGCACAATCATGGTGTGAACAAGAGTAAACCCTAGAAGTATTCAAGATGGTCCTAGTCAACCTTCAAAACATCATGTTGCAAAATTGGATCAAATTCTAACTATATTAAATGAAACCAAATAAATATTGGAAGCCATGGAGTAGGAGGTAAGAGGGGTAGAAAACTATGAGCGTGAAAAAGAACAAAGTGAAGAAATGGTAAAAATAATGATCAGGAGAAAGTACCCATGAAGGGAAAAGAGAAGCTAATCAAGATAGATAAATTCAGGGAGAATTGATAACTCATTTAAATAATGAACTTGCAAGAGATATGAATAAAATTATCCCAATAATTTTTTATGGAACAATGATCAGAGATGGAGCTAAAGCATGGCTCACTAATATGGAAGAATACTTTGAAAATAAGAACCATTTGGAGATAACTAAGGTAGTTTGAGGAGATTATTGGTTATATGTTGAAGCATCCACCTAGTGGAAGAATAAGAAAAGTGAACTAGGATTAAGTTCCCTAAGTTTGACTTGGGTCCATTTTATGGTCATTTTCAAGAAAAGGTGGCTACCTCAGTGTAATTTGATAGAAAAATTAACTAATTTCTAGAATCTAATCAAGGGACCATGCCAATAATGGAGTATTCAGAGAAGCTCATCAAAATACTGAAGAATTTACAATGATATCAATATGATGAGTGATTTTGAATAAGTAAATTTATCATGGGTTTGAATGCCCAAATTGGAGGTGAAGTATATGTTCATGGACCAACCACCATGGACCAAGTTTTTGAGAAGGCAATAAAGCAAGAACAAAAATTGAAGTTCATCTCATCATATCAAGATAAGAAAAGGAAGAATTATAGATGGTCCAATACATCACCATCCTTTAAGAAGAATAATTGGAATCAATACTCCAAACATAAAGAAAATGGGAAAGGATTTGTTGAAATAGCATAAATGACTCTCAAAAATGGTAAAAAGGAATAAGAATTTCAAGAAAATAGAGACTTTCAAGAATGATCATTCTACAGAGAAGAAAGGACCTACTACTGGATGTTTCAATTGTAGAGTAGATCATTATGTCAATGTCCAAACAAAAGTTAGGGGAACCACTACCAAATTTGTTCTCTCCCATCTTAGAAAGCAACCAATCAGCAAATGATCCATGCAACTATTAATAATCGATAAGTGGAGTATCATATCTCACCAATTGAGACTACAGGTACTTTATTTGGAATACCTATTTCAATTTTAATAGACATTGCTAGAACTATTTTTTATAGCTCATAACTTATTAAAGAAAATTCCAAGATGGGCTAGTCAAATTGGCTAAACCTTGGTTAGTAGAATATGCAAATCATTCAAGAGATTAGGTAGAGAAACTTCTATTTGAGGATGAATATTTCCATCTTTTTCAACAAATCTCAACCTTTATTTAGCACCCTTTGGGTCATATGATGATATATTAGGAATGAATTGGTTATGGCATCATAGAGAAAAAGTAGTCTATTTCAACAAAACAATCGAATGCTTAGATGATTTTAGAAACTTAGCCTTGATCCAAGGAATTCAACATAAAATTAAGATTGGGTGGATTTTTATGATGCAATTAAAGAAATTGAAAGGAAAAGAGTGTCAGATGTTTGTAGTCAAAATGGAACAATTAGAAGAGTCTAAAGAGATGATTTTTTTATGACCTAATCTATGATTCTCAAAAATTGTATGAAGTGAAAGAGGAAAAATTAGGGATATCTAAGGAACCATCTATTCGAGATTACCCATTCCTTTATGTGCTCTAGGATTTTTTTCTTGATGAACTACTAGGATTATCTCCTAAAATTTCCTTCATTTTTTTAATCGATATAATACATGGCTCAAAACCCATTTCTAAATCACCCTACTGCATGACTACAATCAAATTGATGGAGCTAATATCCCAATTGCAAGAGCTATTAGATAAAGGATTGATTAGATCTAGTGTATCATCTTAGGGAGCGACATTATTTTTTGTCAATAAGGAAAAAACATTGTGCCTATGTATAGATTATTGTATTATTAATAAAATAATGTTAATGAATTATATTTTTTACCTCACATAGATGATCTTTTTGAACAAATATGTGGTGCAACCATCTTTTCAAAAATTGATTTGATATTAGGGTATCATCAATTGAGATTGAAGGATGAATACATCCATAAAAGAAACTTTAGTAAAAGGTATGAATATTATGAATTTATAGTTTTACCTTTTGAGTTAACCAATGCCTTGACAACATTCATGAAATTGATGAATAGTGTCTTTAGAGATTGTCTAGGAAAATTTATATTTGTGTTCTTGGATGATATTTTAATATACTCTAAGAACAAAGAAGAGCATATGCAACATTTGATAATTATCCTACAATGAATAAGGGAACAAAAGTTGTATGGTAAGATGTCAAAATGTACCTTCTTCCAGATAGAGGTGCAATATTTAGGTCATATTATTTTTGCAAAAGGAATCGTAGTAGACCCTTCGAAGATTAGGGCTATCCTAGAATGACCTATACCTAAGAATGTGTATGAAGTGCACAGTTTTATGGGATTGGTTGGGTACTATAGGAAGTTTATTTTGAACTTTTTGAATATTTCCAACCCTATCACTTCTTTCCAAAGGAAAGGGAAACAATTTGAATGGTTAGAAATGTGTGAAGAAGCCTTCTATATTATTAAGGATAAATTAACTTCAACACCAATCCTCAAAGTACCAGACCCACAAGGTCATCTTTTAGCCATCATAGATGCTTTAGGTGAAGGTTTGGGTGGAAAAACTATGCGAGATGAACATGTAGTGTCATATGAATCCAAAAATTTGTGACCATATGAGAAGAATTATACTTCACATGATTTTGATTTAGCACTAATTGTATAGTTTCTCCAAGTGTGGAGACACTATTTGTTGGGTAATAATTTCACATTTAAATCAAATAATTAGTGCCTTAAGTATATTTTCACCTAAAAATATCTTAATTTCAGAAAAGATGATGGTTGGAGCTACTATCAGATTATGATTTTAAAATAAATTATATAAAGGGGAAAGAAAATTGAGTCGTCAACACACTAAGTCACAAGAGGCACATTGCAACAATGGTTTCAATGAAATTAAATTTTCAAGATCAAGTAATAATGAATTTTATGGGAGATGAATTCTTTGAGCAAGCAAGAAAGTACTATTAGAAAAACCTCAGGATACTAGGTATGAGGGGGTATTGTAGAGCTTCCCCTATTGCCTAATTAACTTGGTGTAGATAATCATGCACACGACTCAATGGACTTGAAGACCCCTAAACTAAGCAATTCATCACACAAGAGAGGGCTTCATTCAATTATCAACTAGGGAATTGTAAAATTAATATGATATTGGAAACATATATGCATTCAGGAATTCTAAACATTCTATATCAGTTGAGTATAGGTAAACTAAACACAAACAATTGCATAAAAATATTTTAACTAAAACTGACTTCTATCTTCAAAATAGAGTAAGTGGGTATAAATAACTACCTAATTGCTAAGGGTACTTGATGCTTGGGGATGTAACACAATAAATAATAGACTCATGACTATAACTAATTGACTATAATACTGCAACATGTCTTGATCTATCTAACCTATAGAGTACTGAACAAAATATCAATTAAAAGATTTCCAATTCATAAATTATAACATATCATTCATAATTTCATAAACTAAAAACTACAAATTAAACTTGCAATGCATAATATAAATTATCAACTGACTTAATGTGGTTATGCAGTACCTCAAGTGGCCCTTGCTTGAGTTTTTGCATTCACAAAGTCTTCTTCAATTACTCACTCAAGAAAACATGCTACCAAAATATATTTTCTTTATTGTGTTCAATAAAAAACACAGAACTATGAACAAGAATATTACAAGAGATCCTATTCAATACATTACATGCAAAATATTGATGTTCTCCTCAATAGGGTATCCTCGCTATATAGGGTTTATGAGAGAGTTGTTGGAAAACAAGGACATACAACTAAGAGGGGGGGTGAATCGATCGTCACAAAATATTTTAACTTTTCCAAACTATACTTAACTTAATCTCAGTTCTGATGAATGAAAAATAAACCATAAACAATCAACACATTAGAAACACAAAGAACACCAATATTTTTTGTGTGGAAACCCTGTTAGGGGAAAAACCACGATGGATGTTAGTCCACAATATTATACCCTGTTAAAAGTATAATGAGAAACAATGGGAATGCACATGAATTCAGACACACTACCTAAAGCTCACCACTCAAATACAAGAGGGCTCATTTCCCAAGAAAGATTCAGATTAAAACCATCTGGATTGTGAACTGAGAAAATAGCTTCTTCAAAAGCCTGATTACAGTTCCAGTTAAGCACAGAAAAACCTTCTTCACACTTCGCTCAAACTTCTTCTCACTTTGCTCTACAATCAAATTATTTGTACACTATTCACACATCTGCACTTTCTTTGGCATACATTTTCTCTTATGCACACACTAACTTTACTCAAACAATCACTCTTATATATCTACAACATGAAATTACATCAACAACTTAGTCGGGCAAAAATATAAAACGTATTTTCAATGTCGCCCAAATTTACAAATATATTTTCAATGTGGATCAAATGCCATCGACCAATACCAAGATGCGACCCAAAACAATATCCTCAAGTGTGCCAAACATTCAAAATTAAATCTTCAAGGATCCGCAACACACCACAATTATCATGTCAACCAAGAACACAAAAACTAAACATACCGAGAAAAATCTTCAACCACGAGCACACCGATCAACACAGACGTGCAACAAGGATAGAGAATAATCTAGAAACATCCACGAGCACCAAGAAACAACAAAGAAACATCCACAACAACTAGAATTACCATAATTATACCAACTTTAATCAAGAACACTAATAGAGACCACAAAAACACTGTCAGAACACAAATCTTCATAACTCGAACAAATCTTCACGTACACCTCTGAAATTTTTGGAGGATAGACTAGATACACTTAGCAATAAACCCTTTAGTCCATAATAGTTGATATTCAACATACAAGACAAGACACCTTCATGACCTTCATAGTTCCATTGGGAACTTGAAACTCTTTCTTTAACAATTTTATCAATATCCTTGACATAGATAGCCTTCAATACATCAAATGCTAATAGTGTTGACATCAATTACAACCACATATCAACAACACAACCACAACATCCAACAATCTCCCCCTTTGGCATTGATGGAAACACATGATGTGAAAAACACCATCAACCCAACTCTCAATCAACACTTACTCCTCCTTAGATTATGATTCTTCTTCCTTAACCTCTTCTACATGTTCTTCTCCCCACATGACTCTTCACTCCAGATAAGCAACAGTTTTTTACATGACTCTTCTCCCCCTTTGATATCAATGGAAAAGATAAGCATTATCTCCCCACATACAAGCTCTAAACCACATATTTGCACATCTGACTACTCCACCTATGTAGCAGCCACTGAAACATCAATCTGGATCAAGAAATATCTATGAAGCACACATATTGATGCAATAAAATGCATCTTTAGTTTATATCAAGAGGGGTAATCACCCCTAGCATCCATCTGAGATACTCAAAAGTATCCTTTGGCAATGGCTTAGTGAAAATGTCTACAATTTTCTCTTTGGTAGGTACATACTCCAGTCTGACTTCTTTCTCACTTAATTTTTCCTCAAGAAGTGAAACTTGATTGATATATGCTTGGTCTTAGAGTGTAGCGCCAATTCTTTGATATGTTTATTGCACTTGAGTTGTCACAATATATGGAAATAGGTTGATCATATACTACTCTGATATCTTTCAACATCTGTTTCATCCACATCACTTGAGTACAGTTGTTTACAGCAGCAATATATTCTGCCTCAGCAGTAGATAGAGAAATGGAATTCTGCTTTTTGCTCAACCAAGACACCGGTTTCTTCCCTAGGAAGAAAGCATCACCACTAGTACTTTTCTTGTCATCTACATATCCTACCCAATCCGCATCAGTATATGCATTCAAAGTAAGATCATCATCCTTAGGATACCAAAGCCCAAAGTCAATTGTTAATTTTAGATACTTGAAAATTCTCTTTACAATAGTCACATGAGACTCTTTTGGATTAGCCTAAAATCTAGAAACCATACATACATCATTCATAATGTCTGGACTGTTCTGAGTTAAATAGAGCAATCCACCAATCATTGACATGTATCTTGTTTGATTTTCCTTAGGAGAATCATCATTTTGTGTCAACTTACATCCGGTTACCATGGGAGTACCAACAGGTTTTGAGTCATCCATGCCAAACTTCTTCAGCCATTCTCTCACATAATTGGACTGAGATATAAAGATCCCTTTGTCCAACTGAGTAACTTGCAATCCCAGAAAGAACTTCATCTCTCCAATCATACTCATCTCAAATTCATTCTTCATTTCATCAGTAAACTTCATACATAGATTATCATCTCCTCTAAAAATAATATCATCAACAAAGACCTCAATAATTAATTTTTTATCATGATCCAATTTGAAATACAAGTTGTTGTCAGCAATACCTTTTATTGAATCCAAGCTTTAATAAGTATTTTTCCAATCTAGAATACCAGGCTCTGGGGGCTTGCTTGAGTCCATATAGAGCTTTCTTCAATCATAAAACCATGTATTCCTTGTCAGTCAGTTGAAATCCATATGGATATTCAATATATACTTCTTCTAACTCACCATTCAGAAAAGCTAACTTCACATCCATTTGATAGACTTTGTAGTTCTTATATGTAGCATAAGAAAGAAATTAGCAACAGGGGTAAAGGTTTCTTCAAAATAAATACCTTCCATTTGTGAATATCCTTTACATACCAGTCTTGCTTTATTCCGAACCACTTCACCTTGTTCATTCAGTTTATTCTGAAAGACCCATTTAGTACCAATCACATTTTTATCTTTAGGTCTAGGAACAAGTACCCATGTATTTTTCTTTTCAATCTACATTAATTCTTCCTTCATAGCTTCCATCCAGTGTTCATCATTGCAAGCTTCATTGACATCTTTAGGTTCAATCTTGGATATCAAGCAATACTATTCTGCAATCTTTCTTCTAGTTTGCACACCTTTATTCTTGTCTCCTATAATTTTATTTTCAGAATGATTTAGCTCTACATACCTCATAGTTTTAGGATTCTCTCAAACTTCTGATTCTTCTGTTCTTTCTTATGCACTTGCACTTATCTCTGCTTCCTGACTACCTTGATTTACCGGAACATATGGCACAATTTGAAGTTGATTTTGTGTTTGAACATTCTTTCCTTTGTTTGTATTGTCTTCATCTGAATCATATCCACAATATCTGGATGATTTAGCAGAATCCTCATCAACTCTAACATTTGCACTCTCAACCATTTTTCTTAGTCTTCTGTTATATCACCAATAGGCCTTGCTTCTAGTAGAGTAGCCTAGAAAGATTCCTTCATCACTTCTTGCATCAAACTTTCCTATATCATCATCTCTCTTGATGTAACACTTGCTTTCAAATATCTTGAAGTATTTAGTAGTAGGCTTATAACCAAACCATAGTTTAAAAGGAGTCTTACCAAATTACCATTTACATTTACCTGGTTTAATGTGTACACAACAGTGCTTACAGCTTCACTCTAGTAGATGTGAGGCACATTCCCTTCAATCATCATTGTTCTAGCAACATCCAGAATTGTTTTGTTCTTCCTCTCTACAACTCCATTCTGTTGAGGGGTTCAGGGAGTAGACAACTATCTTCTGATTCCATGCTCTTCACAAAAATAATTAAACTCCCTGGAGGTGAATTCACCACCTCTGTCTGACCTTAAGCATTTGATTTTCAGACCTTTCTCATTCTCTACCATAGCTTTGAAAATTTTGAACATCTCTAATGCTTCACATTTTTCTCTTAAGAAAGAAACCCATATCATTCTAGAATAATCATCAATAAGTAGCATAAAGTACCTTTCACCATGGAGACTTCTGACTCTAGAAGGACCACATAGATCAGTATGGACAAGCTCCAGTAATCCATTTGAATGATGTTGTTTTCTCCGAAAGGAAACTCTAGTCTATTTTCCCATCTGACACTCCTTGCAAATTGTGCTAGCAGGCTTCACTAGCTTAGGTAGATCTCTTACTGCTTGAGTGGAACTTCTTTTGACAATGTTATCAAAATTCACATGACACAACCTTCTATGCCATAATCAGCTTCCATCTACTTGAGCAATTAAACAACTTTCACTGGCAGCATTCAGGTGAAAAATATTAACTTTTGTCTATTTATCTGAAGCAATTACATTTCTAGAACTTCCATATATTTGCATCTTCCATCTTTGAACTAAAGATCATAACCCTTTTCCACCATTTTTCCAACACTCAACAGGTTGTGCTTCAAGCCTTCAACTTAAAGAACATCATCAGTGTTATGCTTACCACCAAGATAAATAGATCCTCTGCCATGAATCACATAAGCATTGTTATCTCCAAATCTTACAACCCCACCATCATACTTCTCTAGACTTACAAATTTGCTTTTGTCACATATCATATGATGTGAGCATCCGCTGTCAATGATCCACTCATCCTTTTCTTCAATTCGGGCTGCAAGAGCTTTCTCAACTTTAGCAGATTTAGTAGCCACAGGACTATTTTCCTTGATAGCAATGAAAACCCAATCATCTTCATTTCCATTATCTTTATTAGACTCTTCATCAGTCACACCTTCTTCAGAAAAATAGCATTTATTTTGGAATCTAGATTTGTAAGGCTTAGATCTAGGAACTCTTTCAAGACACCTTGATGCAAAATGACCTATTTTATTGCAATAAAAACATTTGATAGGAAACTTTCCTTAATACTTACCTTGTCCTCTACCTTCTTTCTTCACAATTGGTGCTTCCAACTCTTCTACCTCTCTTTCTTCATCTTCAAGTTGTTTCATTTTTTCCTCATACTTGAATGTCTTTCTAGAACTCTCTCATGGATCATATCTTTGCTTTTTTCTTCTGGATATAGTAGCCTTGAATGCAGTTTCAGTCTTAGGAACAGAATCACCAAATTCGCTCAACTCAAAGGAATCAAGTTTACCAATCAGTGTATCCCTTGTCACATTCGTCAATGATTCAGTTTCTTTAATAGCATGAACCTTCGCTTTGTAGGAGGGAGGCAATGATCTGAGCACTTTAACCACATTTTCTTCCTCTTCCAGGATACCACCAGCACATTTAATACCCATCACTAATTCATTTACTCTTTGCATAAAAGAAGAAATATTTTCATCTTCACCCATCTTCAAATTTTCATACTTGCCTTTCAAACTCTGTAGCTTAGCCATCTTCACATGTACATCTCCTTCATACAAAGTTTCCAGCTTTGTCCACATCTCATGAGCTATCTTCAGACCTAACACATTTGTCATTTCCAAATCTGTTAGAGCACTCAACAAAGCTTCCATAGCCCTGACATTATTCTCATCATCTTTAATCTCATTAGAAGTGGAAGGAACATTCTAAGGAATAACATATTGGTTCTTTGTAAGTTTCTTGAAGGGTTCACCAATACACTTCAAATGACACTCCATCCTAGCTTTCCACAATGAGTAGTTTGTTCCATCGAATCTAGGACTTTCCTTCTTGTATGATGCCATCTCAGATCACCTCAAGCTTTTAAACTTCTTCAGAGGAACCTGCTCTAATACCAATTGTTGACAAAACAAGGACAACCAACTGAGAGGGGGGGTGAATCAGTTGTCACAAAATATTTTAACTTTTCCAAACTATACTTAACTTAATCTCAGGTCTGATGAATGAACAATAAACCATAAACAATCAACACATCAGAAACACAGAGAACACCAAGATTTTTTACGTGGAAACCCTGTTAGGGGAAAAACCACGGTGGATGTTAGTCCACAATATTATACCTTGTTAAAAGTATTATGAGAAATAATGGGAATGCACATGCATTCAGGCACACTACCTAGAGTTCACTAATCAAATGTAGGAGGGCTCACTGCCCAAGAAAGATTTGGATTAAAACCATCTGGATTGTGAACTGAGAAAATAGCTTCTTCAAAAGCCTGATTACAGTTCCAGTTAAGCACAGAAAAACCTTCTTCACACTTCGCTCAAACTTCTTCTCACTCTACTCTGCAATCAAATGATTTGGACACTATTTTCACATGTGCACTTTCTCTGGCATACATTCACTCTTATGCACACACTAACTTCACTCAAACAATCGCTCTTATATATCCACAACATGAAATTACATCAACAACTTAGTCAGCCAAAAATATAAAACATATTTTCAATGTCGGCCCAAATTTACAAATAAATTTTCAATGTGGATCAAACACCATCAACCAATACCAAGATACGACCCAAAACAATATCCTCAAGTGTGCCAAACATTCAAAATTAAATCTTCAAGGATCCGCAACACGCCATAATTACATGTCGGCCAAGAACACAAAAACTAAACATACCGAGAAAAATATTCAACCACGAGCACACCGATCAACACAGACATGCAATAATGATAGAGCATGATCTAGAAACATCCACGAGCACCAAGAAACAATAGAGAAACATCCACAACAACTAGAATTACCAGAATTATACCAACTTTAATCAAGAACACTGACAAAGACCACAAAAACACTGTCAGAACATAGATCTTTGTAACTCGAACAAATCTTCACGCAGACCTCTAAAATTTTTGGAGGATAGACTAGATACACTCAACAATAAACCCTTTAGTCGACAGTAGTTGATCTTCAACGTACATGACAAGACACCTTCATGACCTTCACAGTTCCACTGGGAACCTGTAACTCTTTCTTTAACAATTTTCTCAATATCCCCGACATATACAGCCTTCAATACATCAAATGCTAATAGTGTTGACATCAATGACAACCACATATCAACAACACAACCATAGCATCAAACAAGAGTCCAGTTATTTGTGAACTAGAAATAAACTTAAACCAAATGTCAACTCTCCCTTAGGAATAGGAAGATGACTAAGTTTCTTTTAAAAAATAATAATAACTATCAAAATAGGAGTATAGAAATCAAACTAATACTCTGTACTCAACAAAGATTAACCATTATAATAGAAAACATACCCAGACAAATTAATTTCTATTATAAATCTTATTCCTATTCGAAACAAACTTCTTCTCCTAATTGTCTTATTAAAAGATAAGAGTGATACTCGGTTATCCATGATCAAATCCTTAAATGACCTTCATATTCTTTTGAAAGTGTAGCCATGTTTTAGTATACTAACGCCTTCTCTACATTGAACTATCATCCTTTTGATACAGGTTGTGAAGCCTTCTGTTGCGGGTTGATAGGTTCCTTATTGTAAGGGTTAGTACTTATTCCTTCAATACATTTCATTGCTAACAACCATAATTAAACATGAAATCCTACTAAACTCACAAAAATTCATAACTCATATACTCATTCATTAAGATAACATATATCAACTTCAAATTCTCTAGAATACTTAAAATATATAAAAGGTCTAGTAATTTATTTTAGAGTTTAGCAAAAAATAAGATAAAAGTAAGTATCTTCAGCAAGGAAATATGACTTAAATATGGCTCATCATTCCCCCTAACTTAAACTCTTTCTTGTCCCTAAGCAACTTATGGCCTCAAGTTGTATTGAAGTGCAACTTTCGTGAAGTTTGTATTAGTAACTCCCTTTTCCTAATTCAATTAAAATATGCATTGGTCTAAGATCTTTTGCCATCTGGCATCTTCTGATGCATTAATATCTTTCCTTCACCCCGTCTAATGTAGAATTGGGAATAGGAGAAGAGGAGAATGGAATTCCAATGGAAGCCAGGTGATGTTATTCTCAAAATATACTACTATATACTTATGATCTATGTTCACTGATGTAAGGTAGTTAAAAAGTGAGTGAGGTTCTTTTCTTCACAGTTTAGGTGTCAACTCTCTCCATCTATCCAGAGAGAACTCAAGTGCTTGTGGTCCAATTCCTACTACAAGCTCCTAAAATCTGTTATAATCCCTTTCCCTACATTCTAGAATCTTCTCATTTTCCCTCCTCCTATCTACCAGTATTATCCATTCATCCACTACCTCATGAGGATTTTCAACCTCTACTCTGATAAGGAAGGGAAGTGACTTTTCCCTTTCCTAATAATCCCTTAGTATTTTTCCTATTTTATGCTCTTTTCTAATAAATGAAGCTAATGCTTTTATCTGAACATCTTAGAAAACACATGAGTGGATTCCATGCAATGCTATGAGGGATAACTAAATTATGCAAATAAAACTCACATAGTTGATCGTGCATGTCTGGAGTTGATTTCTTATACATGTTTCTAAAAAGATATTAGGTAAGGATAAAGAGACTTGAAGATTATTGATTAATTTATTGAATTGAAAAGTTAAAAAAAATTCTTGTATGTATAGGGTATAAACCCTAGCAAGGGTTCTACATTTTAGAATTTGTACTATCTTGTTAGCTAATTATTCTATTTCAACCTTTAGCTTCTTGATCTTTGTATCTTTTTTTTCAATTTCCCTGATATGCGATGTCATCAATTCATATTTTTCCTTCTCCCAATCCTTTTATTTCTTGGAGAATTCTTTGATCTTATTCTATAATTGACTTCAAGGCTTCTAGGAATTCTCGAGGTTGTAGACTGATTTATTGGATGTGGAGTTATGTTGTTATCTTCATAAATTTCCAATTGTGCTAGCCTCTCCAATCCTATCCCTTGTCGATCAAAGGTATGTAGCTTTTTCTCCAACTCCCAAATCCTGTTGTCTAAACTTTCCTCCTTTTTTTGGTATCCTTTCAATTGTTCTTCTAATTCCTTAGTTCTCTACAAGTCCTCTTGGAACTCCTTGCTTTCATTCCTTCCCTTCAAAAGAAAATCCTCTTCATTTTCCAAAAAATATTCTTCTTCCACCTCCTCTACTGGTACAAACCCTTCTTCAAAAATAGGGCTTCTTGTAGATTTGTTTTTCTTTTTAGTTGTGAATAAGTCCTCTAAATTTGAATCCAAACTACTGCTCATATATAGTGGCATTAATACCTTGGGTTGTTTATCACTATCAGAAACCATTTCCTCAGAATTTGTGTCAATCTTGACCACAACAATCTTCTCCTTCTAATTTTTGGCTTTTCCCTTCATAGGCCCTTTCCCTCTAATGTGGTGAGATTGCCTCATCGTTTGTGATGGCCTATTTTTCTTCTTCTTAGGTTCGGGAGTGGAGGATACACTTTTTATTTTGTTTGGAATAGAAGGGATCTTGGTGGATGTAGGAGTTTATGTGACTCCTTTTGTTGCAGGTTGTTCCTCTAAAGCTGTAGGTTGAGTTTCATATGCTTCTTGCTCCACATGTTCCCTAATGCTATGGGTAGGTGAGGCAGTAGGTGAAATAGAGGGTACATTCCCTATTTTTGCAATAGTAGAAGGTTCCCCTATTTCTTGTGCTTTATGTACTTCCTCTATAATTGGTCTCATGGGAATGTCGTTGATATTATTATAGGCTAAGAAATATTCCCAAGATATATTGGGATATTAGATTCTAAGACTTTGTTCAAATGACTAACAAAGTGACTAGACAAAATTATGATAAGGAAAATTGGTTTCTCTTCTTATATTTGGTAGACATTATTTTTAAAATATTATATAAGAAATTAGTAAAATTCACAATTCTTTGATGATGCAAATGACTAAGGATTTTATAGTGCACAATGTATAAAAGAGATTGCTTGCCATTGCGGGTCAAATATTTAACAATGTAAGAGGCAACAAAAGCCTAAATCCAAGGTAAAGAGAGTTATTTTTTTACCTTGGGATGTAGAATCTAAATTCTCTCCCAGCATTGAAAAGTCATTTCTAGATGCAATTACATTTGCTCTTACCAAAAATTCCTCCCTTATTCTTAGTAATCCTGATACTTCTACCACTATTGCTTCTAAAGAATCCACCCTTAGTCCTCTAATCATGGCCACAACATTCTATAAGGTACTTACAAATTGTTATGTCATAAGTTCATAATATTTAGTAAGCGGAAGTAAATAGTCCAACCAACCAACTTGTTGGAAGATTGCATACATTTTCGATCTTCCAATAATAAATTATGTGATGTTGGCTCTCTTTTATGATATCTCCTCCCTTTTCTACAAATTTTGCTAGCTCTATCAACTTTTTTTTACCACTCTTTTCTCTGTTAGATATTCCCTTCTTCCTTTGTTATTTTTATGCTCTATACTTTGCACTTGCTATTTTCATTTCTTTGTGACCAATGGAGGAAAGTGAAGGGAATTAAGAATTGTATATGGTTTTCTGAAATATTTTGGTGATAAAAATTAAAACCTTTTCAACCCCCCCAACTTAGGTTTGCTACTTTTCCTCAAATAACATACATTGAAAGTACGGGTACGCTACATTTAGAGCATTTGAACATGTAATATGGTGAATTTAATTGATCAAATAAAATAGAATTAAAATAAATAACAAGATAAATGATCAAATAAATACCATACTCAATGAAATTAGTCTACAACACTAAGAAAGACTCAATTCAAAGCATTAAACCTAAAACTCAAAGCAATTGAACCTAATTATGGTACAAATCTACAACCCCATTGTGGATCGAGTGCAAATCGGAGTGGTATATATTTGGATTACTCAATTTTTCCTAATCCATATTGATGCAAAATTTTTGGGTTGATGAAGGTTGATTCACAAAGAGAAGCACTCAAATTTCTCAAAGGTGAGTAGTCAATTTGTGAGGCCTACGATTTGATACACCAATTTGACTATATTTGATTTGAGAATTTTGATACTATATGTGGTTTAGACTATTTTGGATGATCATGGACATTGGATGTTATGTTTGCTTTCCTATTTATGATGCTTTATGGTGATACATGCATGTTATGCTTTCTCTATCTACTATGCTCATGTTAATTTGGTTATCACTTTATGAATGGATAAGTGTTTATGATATGGATTTGATTATGTAACTAATTTCATATATATGGGATTGTTGATTTAATTGGTTGGTTATCATGCATTGGATATATTGACATATAGCTTCGAGTGTGTAGGTACATTCCCATGGCCAATGGGATCAAAAGTAACCAAGGGTACTATGTTGTGCTAAGCCATGTAAAATTGACTATGGTCCATTTGGAGGGACCAATCTCATATGTGTTGTATTTTATTTTGTGATGAAATAATTTAATGTTTAAGATCACGTGTTTATGTTTTAAAATCCAATCAGGCTTATGATGGGGTTTTTTGGGACATTTTGAATTACTTTTATTATTTTGAAATTTAATTTCTTATTTGTGGGTTTAAAGGGGTTATTAAGTCCTTAAATTTGGTTAATTGACCTTTATTTAACCCCTAGGATGATTACCTATGGGTTAGGGGTCAAATCAATCCCATATCATTGAGATTTCTCAAATTATGACCCTTCTTAATTGGCCATTAAGAAGGAACTGATGGATTTGGGAAAAGGGTTGGAGTGTTGGCTCAAAAATATCATTTATGAGATTTGAGAGCTCTTGTTGAGTGTTGAAAACTCATTGGCTCTTCACTTCCCCATGATCTCTCACACATGTGTGAAAACTTGTGGGGAGATGTGTTCATAGGAATGAAGGAGATAATGACACATGTGTCAACCCTCATCTAAGGGATTCCTATCCTTGTTCTCTATATCAATCCTTTAGAAATCCAAAGGAAGGGTTCTTTTTTGGGGGGACATTCTTTATTTTTGGCCTTTTGGAAAGAGCAGTTTGGTTTGGATTTGGGATCTTGGGAAAAATAATTGCTTGGAAGAGGAAGGGATTGGAGCTCACCCTCAACTCTTCTTCATTTGGTCTTGGTTTTGAGGTAGGCCTCGTTTTACTTATGTGTATGTTCTTTTTTTTATGAAAATTTGAAAATATTGTTTATGGATGAATATTTTGTATGATTTATGTGTTCTTGCATATATGTGTGTATTGGGTTGGGGTTGTATGAGGTTAAGCTCACCCAAATTGGGAAGAGCATCCTTTGTAGGGGATAGAAAGTTGTAGAAACCTCTATGGGGAGCTAATTCCTCCTTTGAGAAGGAGAGGCTCAAGGGTATGAGTACCCAAGTTTATATGGTGGTATGGTGTGTATGGAGTTTGGTAGTATGGATGGTGTGTGGTATGTGAGGTTTTGGTGAATAGGTTATTTGAGAAGGAAGAAAAAAAAGTGATATTTTGGTGATTAATAAAGTAGTTGATGGAGGTGCCTAGATATTGCCTAACCTAGAGGAAGGAAGATTTCCTTTATTAGTTCCAGAGGGAAGGAAGGTCTAATCATAATTCAACAAAATTGATTCCTTACTCTAGCAGGCTGATTAATTAAGTGGGGACCCTAGCTGGAAGAGTAGTCCACCTCTATCCCCACTTTTGGATTCTTGCTAGAATCCTTGTGTAAATGTGCAAACCTCGGATGGGTGTATCTTGTTTGGTGTGTTATTTATGTTTTTGAATGACTTGTTGGTGTTATTATTGAGTGTACCCGAATTCTTGGTTACCTCCTAGCTTGGGGGTCGTTGGTTTTCCAACCAAATTTTGGGTGGTGAGAAGACCCTATTGGTCCTGGAAGAATGTTGTGTTTGTGTAAATTTGTAGGTTGAGGAAGTTACAAATTTGTTTGAAGTTTTGTACCTATGTGTAAGGATGTTTAATTCTTCATTTCAATGGATTACTCTTTATTGGAAGATACATGTGTAATGGATGCAATTCCTTCCTAAAGTTATGAATGCAAAGAGTCAAATATAAATGAAAGCTCACTTGGAAGACATAATAGGCAAGGTGGTCAAAGATTATTTCATGGAGGATCATGTGATTATGCAGGGTGTGTGTGAATACAACCTATTCAAGGGTAAAGGGTTTGTTGGCGGTATCTTTCCAAGGAAGTATCTGAAGTAGCAAAGGGGATTTGGGATCATCTACAATGCCATAAAGTCTGAATTGGAGCACAAATGCAATAGGGTGTTGCTCAGGGATCTGAAATAGAATGCAAGGGAAGTATGCATAAACATGGACATCAAATTTAAGGAGAAGTTCTACGCCATTTTGTTTCTATTGAACCACGCCACCCAACCAAACTTTGGTGTTGCTCCACCCTGTTAGCTTCCTTAATTGGTTCCTATGGAATCTTCATCTTCAAGAAGTCAAGGTGAGAATTTTGTGGGATTTTCATGCATGGAAGAATAGCCAACTCTAGCCCCAAGGTGTTTCCCTCCATTGGAAGCAAAAATTGCTATTTTTGGTTTAAATTTTGCAAAATATGGGTGGTCTGTCTAAAGCCAAAAATCAGCGATGCCAAGATCCCAACAAGTTACAATCAACACCATTCTGTTTATCAGAGGTGATCTCTGTACTTACAACATGTAACTTATACACATCATTTTGTTATGTCAATGATGCCCCATGAAAGTATCTCTATACTAGTTAATCCATGGTTATAATCAAGCTTTTTGGACCAAGCCAGATATCTTACACTGGCATTTTTATAATATCTATTATCGTTATAATATAATTATATAGGCTACTTTCCTTTTGCTTAAAAAAACAATTGTATTTTGGGTTTTTCTTATGATCAAAATTAGTCACCAACTCTTTCGACTATCAATTTCGTGACCCTTGGTCATACTAGATTTATTGTTGAAATTGTCAACATTTTTTACTTAATGAACATGAATTTAATGATTCTTCTCTCTTTTGAGTTTTATTTTAAATCTCCTAGTAACTATTCCAAATTTTTGACATCTTTGGTTCTATGTTGTGTTAAGTGTTGTAATCTATTAAGTTCACCATGAATAATGATAGAATGTTTGAGGGAGTAGATTGTGGAGAATGTACCGATCTTGTATTAATATCATGATTGAATTATGTCTTAAAGCTTGTGACAAGTGGCATATATGTTGCTACGTATGATGAATGATATGATGTGCATTGTGTGGATAATCATGAGATGAAGTAAATTATCCTATGTGACTAATATTAATGTATTCTTTTCATTTATGCGAGTTGTGCTAAATTAAGGAAATATTGTATTCTTGTATATGCTTGATATGCTTGAGTATGAGTGATGGCAGTTTTACTTTTCGAGACGGGTGCCAAATGTGGAACAACAGAGAAGGACAATCCTCTTTTTGGGATTTTCCATTTATTTTCAAGTGCTTTGGCCAAAGCCCAGATCATTGAAAAAGATGATTTAGCCTAACAAACTTTATTTAATATAATTCTCCGCCACATCCTGTAAATTAAGACATTGCTATATCATATATATATAGATGTTATAGGTTGCAACAGATTCCTCCATGCCCCAAAATATTTCGAGGTAGCTAGGAACTTCATGTTGGGTGGATAGATCTTTGGGTAGGAAGAACTTCGTGGAAGTATAAACCTCATGGTTGGGTGGAAAAGCACCCAAATCATGATTTCATCTTTTGACTAGCCATGTGTGGATTAATGGTAGTCAGAGACTTCATAGATTATGTTTACATACCATTGCTTGTTAATTACTTGTATTGTACACCATCATTTGTATAAGTGTTGTGCTTATATAAAATATGCTAGTACTTGGATTTTGCACTTGCACATGTGAAGATGTAACATGTATGTAGTTATTTATCACCTTGTGAATATCTCTATTGAATTGATTATTTCTTAATTTTGACACCTATACATTAGTGATCTTGGATCGCAATTTAGTCTCTATATGAGCATAATTTTATAAGGACAATATACTTTTGCTAATTTGAGAGTATGCGTAGATGATCTATAGACACACATGAATATCGCTTGTGAAAGTATGCATGCAAATGAATTTTATACATTTCTACATACATATATACATGATCAAGTTGTGATCTAGTTTAAAGATATTCATATTTGGGAGATGTAGTCTTTTTCCTTACAATATCTGATTTTTCTATAAGGCATTGATATTTGGATGAGCTAAAAAAAAATAGCGCAAGTGTGTATAAGAAAAGATAGGAAAATTGAAGAGGAATAACAAGCAACTTGGTCAACTTATTAAACTCCAAGGGTATGGTAAGCATAGGTATACATGTGTGTGAAAACGATTTTGAAATTTTATGCAAAAATTGTTTTTATTATCTAAGTATTGAGATGAATAAATCTTAAATTAGATAAGAAGAAATGTTTTGAAGAATCCTTGAATTGATTTTGATTATGGATACTAACATGAACTAAAGTGCAGTGTTGCTTCCATGAGTGCTACAGAAAGAGCATCATCATCGCGAGGGAGAGAACATTGTTGGAGAGAGGTAACCTAGCTTTGTGAAACTGAAAGGTAGTAATGGAATACACACACTCACTTAGAGATATTTGCATGATTGTTTGTAAAATGTGTGTTCTTGTCTTATCTTAAGTATTTGCAAAAGGAAATTGAAAATCACATCTTGTTATACTTACCATGCTTGGTATGAGTCTTGAAGATCTTGTTTTGGGTATAATGATAAAATTGAATAAGACATCGGGATGATGTCTCTTCCTAGGGGGAAGGATGTCACACCTCATTCACTTGCTCAATTTAAATATTAAATCGAGAAAGCTAGAACATTAGGAAAAATTAAAATAAGCCTTCTGAGCATATTATTAATTAATATATAAATATTCTTAATATATAAAAAATTGACATTAGATAATTTAAATTTGATTTGTAATTAAATTAATTAAATAAAGTGTAGGTGAAAATTAAAATTAATTAAATAAAGTTATTCAATTATTAAGTTTCTTTTATAATTTTTTTGTAAACTAAAATTTTGTATGCGGTAAAAACGTTAAAATGCATTTCATGTAGAGAAATTTATTAATGAGAAACGGTAAGTTAATTTTTGACTCATTTAAAAGATTGGAAAGAAATGCGAACCACCATTATTTTTGGCACATTCTCATGCAATGATTTTGGGGTGTTTATTTCAATGCGTTACTCATTCATTTTCACTTACTGCATAACTTCTCTCCGCTTTCAAAAAATGCATATGTATGGTTATTCATTTTGGAATTGGGAGTTACGCATGCAAAATGAGGAGTGGTAGATAATAATGAATGGTTAATGGGAGAAGGGCATGCAGTTCCAAGTTGAAAAAAAACCATATTCTGGTCTGGGGCAAAAAAAAGAGTCCAATTTAGCTTGCCTTGTATACCTTCAAGCTCGAACGTTTCAAGGGAAAGTTTTGGAAGATCAAGTTGTGAACATTGAACGAGAATCAGGAGGATGGGTAGGAGATACGAAGATGGTTGCATGATGAAGTAGGGGATTATTCGATTTGGAAGTACAATGAATACCTCAACATTGCATCTCAAATCTTTGATCAATCTTGCTCAACGGAAACGTGATATGGAGTGGAGAATCTGATCATTCCACAAGCCCAGAACAAATGGTTTGAGATGCAAGAGAAACCCCATGCAAAGGAAAGCAAGGACAATCGTTGCCACCACTGCAATAGCCATATTGTGCAGTATTACCTTGAAGATCATAGCGAACATCCAGGCCGTCGACAGTTGGATGCACGAAAGAAACCTAAGGCACATAGTCCATGTTGTATCACGTAATTTTTATTGAAATTCCTGGCTTTGACACGCCTCCACTCTTCGTTTATATAGAGATCGAGAAGAGAGGATGCAGACTAGTTGCTATTTATGTTTCCAAATGAGCGATTATGCATTGAGGGATCATACCCTATGTAAGCTTCTTTAACATACGCTGATATGATTTAAGACTGGCTATTAATAATGATTCGTTGTTGATTTGCAGGTTGTTATGAGGATCATTGCATCAGAAGTTGGGAGATAAATATACAAGACATCTCATCATATAATTATTACCATAAGGTAGCTGTGTATTGCAGGTAAGTACTGTATCTATCCTTTTGCATCTTTAAAAGTAGAAAAGTGTATATTGGCAGATTATAAGGTATGTTTTGATAGTTAGGTAGTTCTTTGGAATCAAATAACTCGACCATAGGTGTGTATGGAAGTCTATTCCTACACAGTGAAATAAGGCTTAGGCCTAACAATTATATTTGCATGAAAATCTTTAAAAACCTTTATTTAAAAAAAAGGAAGAATAAGTTTATTTGTGCATACCACACTACCATGAGATCATTCTTTAACAAGATATCAGGCTAATTCTAGTCGCGTTCCTTGTCTATGATCTCACAAATTGATGCATGTTAAATCAGAGAGGTTATAATCCATAACATCTAACTAGTCTCTCCACTCTCTACGCCATGTTGGATACCCATACCCCGCTCCAAAAGCTTCCATTTTGATAATGATTGGAAATCGTAGGAAAAAATGGTTTTGCAACCCGTAAATCATAATTCATTCAATTGTATTTGAAACCCTTTCTTTCATAATGGTTTGAAGGTAGTAGAGCTAGTGCGACTAGCAAAGATAGGTTCTAGTAAAGGAGCTTAATCTGAGCCAGAGCGCTTATGGTAAGCTTCTTGCAACTCTTCCCTATTGGGGAAAAAGTGGTGGAGAATGTTTGAGCTAGGATCATCGGGAGTGGTATTAGGTGCAGAATGGTGGATCTGGGTGGACTCCGTTATTTGCAGTTCCTCCAGAGTATTGACCCTCCATTAATTGCTAGGTATATTTTCATTTCAATATTAATCCTTTTGTTCTTCTGTTATGGTTCTATGTGATCAAACATGTTGATCATTCAACTTCATTAATGAATTGTGTCAACTATCGCTTAGCAATATCTTTCTAAATTATTTATTCTCAAAGTATCACTGATGAATCGAATCATCTGCATCTTAACAACTTTTACCTTAACATTCTTCTAAAAACACTCGTAACTAAACAATTCAAATTCACATCCATGTACATCCATCATGTGTGCATTTATCTTGTGGTTATTAAAACATATTATTCATTTCTTTTACCATGAACATTCTAGTTGGTTATAAAGGCTACTAAAGTAAATGCATGTATCTTTGGTGCCAACGTAATCTGGTTTTCACACATTTTGCTATAATTGGTTCCTGTGAAATTTAAATGAGATGTAAGGTTCTTAGATTCCTGTAAAAGTTGCCTCAAAATTGACTTCGTCTGGAATTATCCTTGCGAAGTCTAGTTTACAGTCTCTTTGAGTGATTATGTTATCTATTCTCAGAGTTTTTTCTTTTCTTTTCTTTCATATCATTCATTTAGTAAAACAATATACTATTGGGTTCGTTGAAGTAAATAAAATTATTATCTTGTAAATTCACATTATAGTTCCTCTCTCTTTTAGTCAATCTTTGATAAGTAATTGTATAAGAATGCATACTTGTAAATAAGTATAAACACATACATAAATATATATATATATATACACACATACATACATGAGCTATACCTTCTTAAATTGATGATTGCATATTCTTATATTGTCAAAATCTCTATATTTTTATTGAAACATGAATTAGTCATATTTGCATATGCTTGCATGCATTCAAACTGTGCTGGCATTACATTCATTATGCTTAATATCATTAAAACTGTGTCTTGTTTTTATAAGAAAAGGTTGACCAAATAGCATTGAAGATGAATTGTTATGATCAATGCTTTATGTGATTGAAATATGCATTCTAGAGTGTTCCAAGTTTGTGTTTGAAATTTCATGATATCATTAGATGTAGATGTGTTATGCTTCACTATTCCATTACTCCAATCATATTTGTATTGCTAGTCTTCCTCGAGTTGGGTTAGGTATACTTCTTTCAGGAAGAATTCTGAGGAAGTGAATCACTTCATGGTAGGGTGGAAACACGCTCCGGCAATGTTCTCACCCTTGATATTGTTGAAGGAGATAAATGTCGAAAGAATCTTGTCAGGGAAGTCCTTGTTATCCAATTCATTGTGCAATCTTGTTCTCGACTATGTGGTCTATTGTAAGGAATATGTTCCTATATGTTTTACCATGTTAACAACATATGTACTCTAAACTTTATGAAATAATATAATTTCCTTATCTCTTTTCTTGTATATTGGACACGAGTCATGTCTTATGTTTGATTATATGCGGAATATGTGTAATTTGTTAATTTTTAACTTATTAGAGGGTGTTACATCATTATTATTCGATTTGGGTCTTTACCATCCATGTACTTCGTTATGAGGATTTTGCACCATAATGCATTAAATTTTTCAAATATTTTTCATGATAAATTTTCCCCCAAATTAAATTTTCATTTGTGTATTTCACATATGGTAGTTCCATTGGAGGGATTTCTTTGTTTAACTTTCTACCATACAACAAGTGGGATATATTTTACATTGTTGGATCCTTCCCACATGAATCTTCTTTATATTTTGTTGTATTCTTTCCCTGCCTTGGTTGTTAGATCTACACATGCGAGCATGTATATTGGGATAACAACAAGCACCGATTTGATCATGGTGATTCTGCCTACTAGAGTCAACCAATGGCCCTTCCATGATTTAGATACTTCCTTATATGATTGTTCCTGCCAAGAGAATGGTTCTTACCATCCCATTATATAGTGGTAATCCCAAATACTAGCTTCGGAGGGTGTCGATGACAAAGCCAATCAAATGTAATTATTAAATTGCACCATATTTAGAGCTTTAATTCTCATTTGGCATTGCCTCACTTTGATTAATATTTGCAATATAATTCTAATTATTTTTTAATTAGGTTCTTTTATATTAACTTTTAAACATCATTTAGAAGCAAAAATTTGAAATTCGTTCAACAATTTCATCTCAAATAGTGATTTAATAAAATTTCACTATATTAATAGTATTGAAAAATTAATATTAGAAATCAATTTTTTTATTGTTACCAAATATTTTATAAATGTTTCTTAACATAAAAAGTGAATATGATAATGTATACAACAATATTCAATATCATTGTCTAAGTTGGACATTGTGCAGCATAATTTGCAGGCTTCAAGGGCTGATGTTGCGTTGCTTTAGGAAGAGAGTGTGTTGTTGTCCAATTTGCATACTATTGTGGCTAGAGAGGAGGAGTTTTGGAAGCAGAGGTCGAGATCTATTTGGCTTCACAGTGGAGATAAAAATACTCAGTTCTTCCATCTTACTACCCTGAAACATAGATCTTCGAATAGAATCTCTAAAGTGGTGGTGGATAATTCATCTATTGAGGAAGATGATGACATTAGATCTGCAACTCGGTCTTTCTTTGAGAACCTTCTATCCGAGGAAGGGTCGTTGGATCTTGTGTGCCAGCAAGGTTTTCTTAATGTTATTCCTAGTTTGGTATTGGAGGAGGAGAATGGTTTCTTGATTGTTATTCCCTCGGATGAAGAAATTAGAAAGGTTGTTTTCTTGTTTGAGGGAAATAAATCTTTGGGTCTGAATGGTTTCCCTTTGTTATTTTTTCATTGCTATTGGGAGATTATCTCCAAGGATGTTATCAATGCCACCAAGGAATTTTTTTGTAGTAGAAAGCTTCTAAAGGAACTGAACTCCATTTTTATAGTGTTAATCCCTAAGAATCCTGGAGCTAAGAAGTTTGGTGATTTTAGGCCTATTAGTCTATGCAATTCTATTTATAAGATTTTCTCTAAGGTGCTTTCCTCGAGGTTGCAAAGGGTGTTATCTAAAATTATCTCTCCTCAGCAGAATGGGTTTGTGCCTGGTCGGCAGATTCTGGATTCCATTATCACGGTTCATGAGAATATTTACTCTCTGAAAGTCAATAAGAAGCCTAGTCTTATTTTGAAACTGGATTTGGTTGAAGCCTACATGATCGGGTGAATTGGAGGTTCATGTGTAGTATCCTCAGGGCATTTGGGTTCTCGAATAGGGTGCTACAGCTAGTGTGGCAGTTAATCTTTTCTCCTTCTTTTGCAGTGCTCATTAATGGTTCTCCATCGGCCTTTTTTAAAAGTTCTCGTGGTTTGCGTCAAGGGGACCCTATCTCTCCCTTTTTGTTCATAATTATGGTGGAATCTTTGGGTCGGTATCTTCTCCAAGCGGTTTCTAATGGGGCTTTCAAAGGCCTTTACCCATCCTCACACCAACTTTGCTACTCTCATCAACAGTTTGTTGATGACACAATTATTCTTGCAAAGGCTTCGGTGGCAATAGCTAAGTCTATCTACCTTATTCTTCAAAATTATGAGGCAGCGTTGGGACAGAAGGTTAGTTTGCCTAAAAGCACTACTTTTTTTCTTAATACTTTGGAGCTTCGTCAATTGAGGATTGTTGGTATTCTTGAGTGTGGCATTGGGGAGCTCCCTTCTTATTTGGGGATTCCTTTATGCTCTAATGGTGTTCTTGGCTCCTTTTGGAATAGTATCATTGATAAGTTTAACTCCAAACTTGTTGGGTGGAAGGATGCTTTGCTAAGTCAAGCTGGTAAAATTTAGCTTATTAAGTCTACTCTCCAGAATTTGTTGGTTTATGCCTTAAGTTTGTTCCAAATCCCTAGAAGATTTTGGGAGAAAATTGAGGGAATTCAGAAAAGGTTCTTTTGGTTTGGTGTGGAGGAGAAGAAAAGGTTACATTTGTTGTCATGGGACGTGTGTAGAACGAAATCTCAAGGTGGTTTAGGGCTGCATAAACTGAAAGATTTCAACAGCTTTGATGGCTAAACAATTATGGAACCTGCTTGTGAGTGACAAAGAATGGGTGGCCATTTTTCTTCTAAGTATTTGAGGGGTGTGGATAAGTTTTGAGACTTATTCAAGGAGAACTTTGTTCCTTCGCAGGGGTCAGTCCTATGGAACTGTATGATCCGAGTTCACTCAATTGTGGATATTGGCTTGAGGTGGACTTTGGGAAATGGTAGAAGGATTCTCTTTTGGGACAACTAGTGGATTGGGCATGGGCCTTTGAAGGATGAATCCTGGGCAGCTCCTTTCAAGGATTTTTGTGTCAAGGAATGGGGTGTTTTTGTTGCTGATTATATTAGGCAGGGCAGCTGGATTGGTCTTGATGTGGTTAATAGGGATTTGAAGCCGCTTGCTGATTTTTTTTCTTTGATTTATATCCCTATGGTAGTTCAGGTTGATTATGTTATTTGGAGATTTACTTCCAATGGGAAGTTCTCAGTGTCTGAGCTGCTTTTTCTTTTCATACTCATTTGGTTGGTCCTCTACCATTCTGGGGTCGTGTGTGGAATGGGAAGTTGCTGCCTAAAATTGATATTTTCTTTTGGCCTCTATGTCAAGATAAGATTCTTACCCTAAATAATCTTGTGAAGAGAGGTATGGCTTTGTCGAATAGATGAACTTCTTATGTAAGGAAAATGCGAAGGATTGTCTTCATTTTCTGACTAGTTGTAGTTATACTTGGGATGTTTGGACTCATATTTTTTATCTGTGGGGGATAGCATGGGTGTTTCATGTGTCCTTCATTGAATTATGTTCTCAATGGGTGTCTCCTTCTCTAAATCCGTCCCTTTCTATGTTGTGGTCTCTTATTTTGCCACATGTTTCTTGGGGTGTCTAGAAGGAGCGTAATAATAGGTTTTTCGTTAGCAGGAACTGTTGCCCTCTAGGCTGGCCTTTAAAATCTGTGATGCTATCAAGGAAAATTTCCTGTCTGAATTCTTGATGATTCCTCCCTTTAATTTGAAATTGTTGGTATCTCCCTATGATCTGCTTGTGGGTAAGAGATGAAATCTTTCTTGTGATCTTTCTAATCCAGTGAAAAAATTGAAAGAACCCAGGGAGCGGGTTCGGTGGAAGGCTCTAGCAGTTAGATGGTTTAAAGTTAATTTTGATGGAGCGTCTAAGGGAAATCTAAGGCCTGTTGGTTGTGGGGGAATGTTACATGATGAGAATGGTAGGTTTGTCTCCGCGGTGGCACTCCCTTTGGGAATCCAGACAAACCATTTTGTGGGGGCAATTATAGCCTATCATGGCCTCATTTTGGCAAAAAATCAAGGGGTTTCTAAACTTTGGTTGGAGGGGGACTCTCTTAATGTTATAAATAGTCTCTTGAAAAAATGTCCTCCTTCATGGTCTATTGCACATTTTATCAATGATTTAATCTCTATCTTAAATTCTTTTGAGGAGATTAAAATCTCACATGTTTTCTATGAAGCTAATAGGTTGGTTGATGGTGTTGCCAACATGGGAGTGGTGGAGAGAGCTGATTGGGGTTCATTTGAATCTCTTCCTCTTAATCTTAAATGTATCTCCAATGATGACCAATTGGCTTGTTTTTAAGATTGATGTTATTGGGGAAAGGTTCTTCATTATGTTCCATAGCTGGGATATGCACGATGAACCTTTGCCCTGTAAGTTTCATTATTATTTCCTTGGTTTCTGTATTATGAAGACCTAGCAGCGTAGGCATGGAAGTACCTTGAATGACAAGCCCACACGTATTGTGGGTGTAATTTGTGTTGTTTTGTGGAGAGTCTATTTTATTTCGCATTTTCTAAACTCTCTGGTGTCGTTGGGTTCTACAACTTTTCATGCCACCATGGGTGGAGACTACTGTAGAATTGAACCGAGCTCTTGTGAGGAATTTTAGAATAATCATGTTGTGTGGGAGAATTTGGAGTTGGGTGGGGTTACGCAGTACATGCAGAGAATTCAAGGTCCGAACCTTGATGCTACAGATTTTTTTGTTAAAGGTTGGAATGGGAGGACTTTGCGTTATAAGGGTGTGGAGTTTAAAATTGATGAGGAGTTTATAGCGAAGGCCACTGGTCTTGCAATTTCTGGGAGGAAATTCTACAGAGATAGGGATGCTACCAAGAAGGCCTTTGTGATTTTTTTCAAATTCGATGAGAAGAAGAAGCTTCGGGAAATTGGGAGTGGTGGCTACACTCGTAAGTCTTTGAAGCCATTATGGAGGAACCTCGTGTTGGCCATAATGTACTACTTTACGCTTGAAGGTAGATTCTTTGTTGTTTATAGCTACCATTTCATGCTTTTGAACCATTTTAGGCACAAGGTGTTGGTCTCCTTTCCTTTTTACTTGTTAATTTCTATAGAAAAGAGTATTGAAGATCATCGAAAAAACCATAAGAAGGTGATTTTGCATGAGGGACTTATGAGTCTCTTGTTTTCTCATATTAAGCTTAAGTTAATTTTGGTCTCTCCTAAGACTCCTAGTAAGAAAGCTGTTAAAAACTCTGGTTATGATACCGAGGACTTTGCCGTGGAATGGGTTGGTAGTTCTAAGGATGAAGATTCAAAGTTTGAGGAAATGTATGTGGATGAAGGTGGGTTTGAGGAAGGGGATGGTGACTCGAAAGAGTGGAGCAAGGGCTATGAGATGGATTTGGATTTGTGGGAATCCATGGCTAAGTCTGTGAGAAAGACTTTGAAGGGGAAATCAAAAGGCTCCAAGAAAGAAAGAAATTTAGCTAAGAGGAAGATGGAGTGAGTTTCTGTGGTGGCTCCTGGTTCTAGTGACAAACCATCATTGTCTCCTGGAAAAGGTGGGGTGAAGGATAACCCTCTTGGGAAGGGTGGTGAGAATCTTTTTGTTAATGATGATGTCGAGTATGTCTTTGTTGGGGATCCTATGCTCGGGAAGGTGGAAATTTCCTCTACGACTGGTCTTAAGGTTCTTGAAGATGAGGATTTGTGTTCAAAAGTTCCTAGTGGTGATGTCAATGCTAGTATGGATGAGATGTTGAACGGGCCCGAGCCTATGGAGGTGTAGGGGATGGATTCAATCAAGCATTCTCAGGTTTTTTCTCTTGTTGAAAGGGCTGTGAAAATGAAGCGGTTGGAAGTGTTAGCTGATTTGGCTAATTTTCCTTAAAGGAGCGGATTAAGGTGGAAGTGGTGGAGGTCGAGGACTCCCTTGTTGAAGAGGAGGAGCAGAAAATGGAACATCCATATGCCCTTGATAATATTCAGCCGAATGATCTGCCTCCTATCAACTGGGATGATGTGAATATGAATATGTTTTGCAAGATGGCTGAGAATTGGACGTGGAATTTGTTGTCTCTGGTGAAGTGGTTGTTTTATGAGGTAAAGGAGCTCAATTTTCAGATGAAAAATTGGTAGGATGTTTGTGTTGCTATGCTCTGTGGTAATCAAAGGGAATGGGCTATAAAAGGAAAAGTTAAAATGATGAATGTTATGTTGGATAAGTTGGTTGTTGATGTGGATCACCTAGGGGTGTCTTATGAGGAGAGGATTTCCTCTTTGGAAATGGTGGTCAATAAAATGTTAGAGGACATAGTTGTCAATCTTGAGGAGAGAATTGGAAAGATGTCGAAGGATTTAAAAATTGTGGTTAATATCAGCAATAACTCCCTGAAGACCAAAACTAGGGGTCTCTCTATTTTAAACGAGAAATCCCTGATGGACGGGTAAACCTCTTGACTTGGGTGATTTGGAGAAAGTGATTGATGAGATCAACTGCTCGAACCAGGTGGAGAAAGTTGAGGAGTCTGCTCCAGCATTGGAGAAAGATGTGTAGGCTGAGCTGTGTCTTAGGATGAAGAGCAAGACTAAAAAGAGAGCTGATGTTTATGTGGATGAGCTTAAAGATGTTGTGGATATGCACAAGGAGGTCATTAAGGAGAATATGGCCTCGATGAATGTCTTGGATAAAATATTGTAGTTGACACTTTCCTTTTTCTCTAATCAGTAGGGTTGCTGATGTTTTTTGTTGTTGATCTACTGACGGGTTCCTTATGTTTTATCTTTAGTCAGCATTTTGGTTTTTTGGGCTACTGGTTTTAATTGCTTAGTTTCTCTAAGCAGCTTTTTGTCTTTGTAAAGGGTTTTGGGGTCCCTTGAAAACCTGTTTTTCCTTATCAAAAATAGTATTCAATACAAGACATTAATACAATTGAAATTTAAGTAAAAGAAATAATGCATTATAAATCCAATAATAAAATTTATACTCTAGATTTTAGAGAGGCTAGTAAATTGAAATGGACAAATTAATTGTAAATTAATTTATTTTACCACCTCATAATATTGTGATATCTATAACACTATTCATTATCATTAAAGGAATTAATAGAGTTGAAAACTTAAGATTTTTTTAATGCATTACAATTTAAAAAATAAAAAATAAATAACAATATTATTTTTACATATTTCCAAAAATAACCAATCCAAAAATAAAGATAAATGACATTTTTACAATTATTTAAAACAAAAAATTAAATGTAGACTATAGGATTGTTGCACATTTTTTTTAATTTTATATGCTCATTGGCTAAACTAACAAGAGACGCATTACGTCTGATTCCTGTTGGTAGAATATATAACATATTGTTTGTTTAAGAAAGGTTTAAAGTAGTAGTGATCTTTGCATGCAATAATAATTAGATATGAGTATAAATGTATATAATTTTAAGTAATATACAAATTGTCTATTTATAGACCACTTTGGTCAATACATTACAAGTGCTAATCGTTGATGTTCATAGCAGCGTCAGTTGTATCCTTCTAGCGATCTCCTTACATGATGATAAATTAAATTATAGCCAAGGGCTATTTAATTTATAAAGATTTCAATTTGTTGAAAATGCATGATTTTATGTTAACTATTTTTAATTATTGAAGAGGCACGATTTTAATGAAGAGATGTATTTTTTATGAGGCCGACCTCATGCTCCTTGGACGCAATTTACAAAGAGACATACTCCTTCTCTTAGGCATGATTTTCTATGAAGAGACATAATTCATTTGGTGGTCGACTTTTGGTGGAGGCTGACTTGTCATGAAGGGTCACATCCTCTCCACTACACATTATATATATACTCAATGTTCTCTCATTGTTGATCATCTATTATTCATTCGTTATTCATCATTATTCTAAGGTGCAAATAAGAGGAAGGAGCAGAGCAATTTGGTTCATTATAGAAGGCTAAGTTTATCATCTTAGAGCATTATCATATTGTTGTGTGAGCATTAGATTATGGTGCTTTCTCTTGGCCTTGATATCGGCCTCTATTGTAAAGGAGACTCACTTTGTGTTTCAATATATAAGTGATATATTGTTGTTGGGTTTTTCTCCCTCAAGTGGAGGTTTTTCCTAGGGTATCTGTTTTGTTCTATGTCTAATTTTGAATTAATTTTTTGTGCATTACATCTGAAGAAAGGATATTTCAAGAGGAATAGAGATAAAGGAGTTGATGGTACTCCCGCATTCAAGAAGAAGAGGGACCTCTCCAAAGTCCAATGTTTTAGATGTGACAAATATGGTCACTATGCAAAGGATTGTCCAACTAGGCCTAAGCAACAGGCTACCATTGTAGATGTTGATGAAGTCTCTCTGCAGAAGGATTCTTGTGAATACTTATTCTATTCGGCATTGTCAAGCAATGTACCTACCGACACTAATACTTGGCTTCAAATTGATAGTGGTGCCTCTCGCCACATCACCAGATTTAGGGAGCATCTAACTAATTTGGTGGAGAGAGATTCTAGTGAACAAGTCATTATTGGTGATGATGCTAGTTACTGTGAAAGGAATTGGGACCTCCACTCTTCACTTGGATTCTGGCATTTCCCTGCAATTGAGTGATGTTCTATTTGTTCCAGGCATCAAGCAAACTATTGTTTCCATTTCAGCCTTGGAAGACAAGGGGTACCAAGTTGCATTCTCAAAAGGAAAAGTTCTTGTGTGGATGAAGAACTCAAACTTCAAGATTGCTCAAGTGATTGGAGTTAGACATGAGATCCTCTACAGGCTATGCACTCGTCCACTTCAGGCTCTAGTGCATGATTCTTCAAGCATGTGTTAACTTTGGCATCAAAGATTAGCTCAACTTCACTTTTGAGCTCTATCTAGATCATGGAGAAGATGGTCACGGGCATTCCGAAGTTCAACTAGGAGCATGAAGGCATTTGTAGAGGTTGTGCTTTGGGTAAGAATACAAAAGATCCATTTCATAGTAGAGAAAGTAGATCCAAATGTATTGTAGATCTTATTCATTTTGATTTATGTGGTACAATGTATGTTGCTTCTTCGAGTGGTTTCTTGTATTACATTATTTTTATTGATAACTACTCTAGAAAGACATGGATTTATTTCTTGAAATCTAAAGAATCTGAGGAGGTATTAGAAAGGTTCAAGGAATTCAAAGCTCAGATAGAGAACCTGTCTAGAAAGAAAATCAAAGTTTTGAGATCTAACAATGGAGGAGAGTACACTTCTGGTAGCTTTCGAAACATTTTCATTGAAGTTTGGATTAAGAGGGAGTTATGTGTCCCTTATAATCCTCAACAGAATGGTGTTGTTGAAAGGAAGAACAAATCTATTGTGGAAGCAGCTAAAGCCATGATTCATGGCCAAGATCTGCAAACCTTCCTTTGGGCTGAAGCATCCAAAACAACAATCTATGTTTAGAATAGAAGTCCTCACCGAATCTTGGAGAACATGACTCTCGAAGAAGCCTTCAGTGGGAAGAAGCTAGAAGTGATTCATTTAAGGATCTTTCGATGTCCAGTATATTTTCATGTACCGAAGGACAAGAGAACAAAGTTGGAGCCTTTTGGAAAGAAGGGGATATTTGTAGGATATAGTGAGACATCAAAAGCCTACATAATCTACATTTTAGGCCAGAAGTTGATTGAGATCAATAGAGATGTCACATTTGAGGAGGATGTTGCATTCAGAAGATCTAAGGGCACTCATATGGAGATTGATAATGAAGAGTCTCCACAGGATATGAAAGTTGACCATGCTCCTGAGATTCAGAGGGAGGCTCTTGAACCAAAAGAAGATGATGATCCAATTGAGCCCTTGGAACCTACTGATGGGCCTATAGAATATTGTGATTGGAAGGAAAATACCTCTTTGGGCCAAGAAAACAATACAGGAGGCAAAAAAATTTGCAGCCCCAAAAGAAATCTTTAGAGAAAGTAAGAGACCTCATAAGTTTTCCAGTTATGTTGCTTTGATGAGTCATATTATTGAGTCTGAGCCTTCCAGTGTTGAGGAAGCTTCCATTCAATAGGTTTGGAGAGATGCTATGTCAGAAGAGTATCGATCCATTCTCAAGAATGATGTTTGGGACATCGTTCCTAGACCTGAAGGAAAATTTGTGGTATCTTCTAAATGGATCTTCAAGATCAAGTATGCGGCTGATGGGAGCATTGAGAAGTACAAGGCTAGATTTGTGGCTAGAGGGTTTTCACAAAAAGAGGGAGTTAACTATGAAGAAACATTCACTCTAGTTGCTCGTTATACTTCTGTCAGGACAATCATTGATATTGTTGCATCTAGAGGATGGAAGATTCACCAAATGGATGTGAAGACAAATTTTCTGAATGGTGTAATCGAGGAAGAGGTATATATTGAGTAACCTGGTGAATTTTAGGTACATGGGAAGGAGTCTCATGTTTTCAGGCTGAAGAAGGCCTTGTATGGTCTTAAGCAGGCTCCTTGTGCTTGGTACGAAAGAATTGATCGTTACCTGACAAGCTTGGTCTTCTCCAAGAACGATGTTGATTCTAACCTGTATTTCAAGGTAATTGATGGTGAAGCATTGATTTTGGTTTTGTATGTTGATGATTTGATTTTGACTGGAGAAGATCACCTCATTATCAAATGCAAGAAGGAGTTAGCTTTTGAATTTGAAATGAAGGATCTGGGTCTCATGCATCACTTCTTTGGCTTAGAAGTTTGGTAGAAGCCAAATGAGATGATTCTAAGTCAAGGGAAGTATACTATTGATATTCTGAAGATATTTAGTATGATGGATTGCAAATCCATGTCTATGCCTATGGATACCAACTTGCATAAGTTGAAAGAGGCTACATCTAGTTCAAATCTGGTGGATCCCACGATGTACAAGCAATTGATTGGATCATTGATGGATCTAGTCAATACTAGACTGGATATTTGCTATGCAGTGAGTGCACTTAGTCAATTCATGTGTGAACCAAGGAAAATACATCTAGTTGCAGCAAAACATATCCTAAGATACTTGTGTGGCACAATTGGATATGGGTTGAGATATTCTTCAGGTGTGGATTTGAAGCTACATGGTTATACTGATTCTGATTGGGTAGGGTGTGTCACTGATTGGAAGAGAACCTCTAGATGTTGCTTCAGTTTGGGGTCTATGATGATATCCTAGTGTAGCAGGAAGTAGTCTTTTGTGGCATTGAGTACAGTAGAGGCCGAATATATTGCAGCTTGTGTGGCAGCTCGAGAAGCAGTGTGGCTTTGGAAGCTCCTTGCAGGATTTTTTGGACAATCAATGGAGCCTACTATCATTCATTGTGATAACTAGAGCTATGTGAAGCTTTCTGTCAACCCTGTGTTTCATGACAGAACTAAGCATGTGGAAATCAAATACCACTATATCAGAGATATGGTATTGAGGAAAGCAATTCAGCTGAGGTATATCAGCACTGATGAACAGACAACATACATTCTCACCAAGCCTCTCTCCAGGATAAAGTTTGTGTACTTTCGATACAAGCTTGGTATGGTGGAGAATCAAGCCCTAGCTGAGAAGGAGTCTCAGTATCAGTGATCCTCTTTAATGCATTTCTCTTTGAGATATATTTGAGGTGCAAGCCCTTGTTAATGCATTTCTCTTTGAGATTTGAGGTGAAATCCCTCGTTTCCACCCTCTGGGAGAGCCATGGTGGATGTCATGTGTGTGACTCCATGACAAAATCACGTGAGAGAGTCTGTGATGATTTTTTCTTGTACTTGTGTTTTCACCCTCTAAGAGGGCCATGGTGAACGTCACGATGAGGTGACAACATCACGTTGAGTGATGAGCACTTGTACATACCATTCATGGGAGTAGCCATGATGGTTGATATCACGATGAGGTGATAGCTCTTTCCTTTCCACATATGGGTGTAGCCATTGTGGTTGACATCACGATGAGGTGATATGTCTTATGCAGCTGGAAGTATCCTCCCTAACTGAGAGGGAGTGTTGTTGTTCATAGTAGCATCGGTTGTATCCTTCCAGTGATTTCCTTACATGAAGATAAATTAAATTATAGCCAAGGGCTATTTAATTTATAGAGATTTCAATTTGTTGAAAAGGCACAATTTTATGTTAACTATTTTTAATTATTGAAGAGGCATGATTTTAATGAAGAGATGTATTTTTTATGAGGCCGACCTCATGCTCCTTGGATGTGATTTACAAAGAGACATACCTTCTCTTAGGCGTGATTTTCTATGAAGAGACATAATTCATTTGGTGGCCATCTTTTGGTGGAGGCCAACTTGTCATGAAGGGTCACGTCCTCTCCACTACACATTGTATGTATACTTGATGTTCTCTCATTGTTGGTCATCTATTATTCATTCGTTATTCATCATTATTCTGAGGTGCGAATAAGAGGAAGGAGCAGAGCAGTTCAGTTCATTATAGAAGGTTGAGTTTATCATCTTAGAGCATTATAATATTGTTGTGTGAGCATTAGATTGTGGTGCTTTCTCTTGGCCTTGATATCAGCCTCTATTGTAAAGGAGACTCACTTTGTGTTTCAATATATAAGTGATATATTGTTGTTTGGTTTTTCTCCCTCAAATGGAGGGTTTTCCCAGGGTATCTGTTGTGTTTTGTGTCTTATTTTGAATTAATTTTTTGTGCATTACATCTGATCATAAAACTAACACTAATAGATAATTATATAATTGAAATTATAGTCATTATGTTGAGATGAGAAGCCTATAACATATACAAATATTGCATATTCATTGTGCTTGTTGAAGATGTCACATTGATTATGTGCAACTCATTGCTTCTTGCAAAAAATGCATGTAGGTGGCTATGAGGACATTGTTTTTGTTTAATATGTAACTAGCTTTAAGTGCTAGTCATCTTTAAATAGAGAATAATTCATTATGAGGTATGTTTTTTGTGATAATGTTTGAAAAGACAATGTAGTATAGAAAAACAAAATTTCAATTAAGCTAATTGGTAGTGAAGTATAATCGTACCTAGCCATAGGATCTATTGATCATTCTTGAATACATCTTGCATCGGTTATGAGGTTGTTTTGATTCAATGTCAATTATCCTTTTGTGCAAAAATCTCGTAGGATGAAAACAATTGTTGATTTATCATTAATGTATTCTTCATATCTATAATGTTTAATAACTAAGGAAGCAAGAGTTGAATAATAGATTTGTCCATGGAACAATCTATTGTTTTCTTATTGTCAAATGTCAAACTTTGAAAAAATACTTTTATTTGCCAAGTATCTTTTTCAAGTTCAATGGTTTAGTGAAAGGATTCTAAAAATAAAATCCTACTAAGAGAAAGCAAAATACTCTAAAGGGATATTTTTAGTTTTTGAGTTGATCAGTAACACGTTATTAGTTCACAATGAAAATGTAATTGAAAGATCTATTTATTTCAAGTTAATTCATGGACTGCATATATTATATAGATTTAATTGTTTTGTGTTAAATTAATTCAAATGAGTGACAATTTTTCCTGGTTTACAACTACAATTGTAGAAACTATTTTGATTATCTGGCCATGTTGCCATGTTGGAATCTAGATAAACTAAACTTTCAATGGATATTTTAGAGAGAGAGGAGCACAAGAATGTCACATCATTCACTTTTTTCTCTCGATGATTGATTAGAAAAGAGCTAAGAATTGAGGATTTAAATGCATGTACTTGTAGATGGAATAACAACAAAAAATAGTTGAAGAAAAACATGGAAGCCTATGTGATTACAACAATTTTTTGTTTAATTGCTCTGCAAACTTGCCCATTAAACAAATCCAATCTTTTAGTTAAGCCCAAAACCCACTTGTTCTATAAATCCTCTATGATCATTCTCTCCAAGTTCTTTGCCTCCCTTGCCCATCAGACATGGTCATGGTCATATGTATATGCAAATGCTTTCTCCTGCTCCAACAACACCAACTCTTTTGTTGTACAAGAAGATACAAAGGAGGTCCATGAAAGAACTATGAGGGTAAATTTGATCTTGCAAAAAGTGTGAATTTGGTGAAGACTTCTATGTAGTTGGAGAAGAGCCCATTTTGGGATCATAGGATCCCCAGCTTGCTATTCCTATGACTTAGTCTTCTGGTCACATTTGGACAACACCCACCATGGTAAATTAACTTTACCCTACTTACCTTGTGTCTACTAAAGACTCAAAATGTCATTGTTACTAGATATGTTGTGGATTTTGTTTATGTAGGATATTCGATTGGGTAGGAGGATTTATTTCAAGTTAATACTCAGAGACAAGGCATGAGATTTCCATTGGCAGCCAGAACCTGATCAAGTGTTGGAAACCTGGGAAACCCATACTACTTTATTGGTTTCATAGGACTGATATGATTTTGATCGTCAGACAATCATAGAGGCATAAATTGAAGAACTATATATTAGATAAAAACTTGGAGAGACAAACACTGAAGATGAAGTTGTTAGTTCAAGACAAGAAGAGTTTGCAGAGACTAGAGCTTGCATCATTGAAAGAGGGGAGATTAATGGATTTTCAATTTTCATCCTAGGTTGACAATGATATCTTATACAACTAAAGAAGCTAATAGAGAAACACTTAGAGAGACATAAATTGAAGACCATGTTGTTAGAGAAACACAAGAAACTTTTGTAATCAATAAGTATTTGGTTGGTTTAACAACGAAGGATCAAGTCTTGTTAGAATAATTACTTTGCTTATGTATCAAATTCTCAGTGGTGAGGATGAAGCTTTGACATCAGGTACTATAGAGATATTTGTTATGGTTGAGGAGGAAGAAACTTCAACGCCAAGTGCTAAGGAGGTAAGTTAAGAGTTTCTAAAGATGTACGATGCATTCTTTGGTCATTGGCGGAAATTAAAACAGTCTCTCTATTTAACTTTGTGATTCAATTTTCATGATAAAAAATGTAATCAAAGGACTAGGCCAAATGAGCTACACGAGCCACCATGAACAAAACACATATTATTGTTATTATTAGCTTTCAAACCCCTTACAAGCACACCCACTAAAGCATAGTCATACACATAGCTCACCAAAAAATTAAGCACATATAATTTATCTGTAGAACGGGCCTTTAAAGGTAACCAAAAATGGTCAACTGAAATCTCATTTATGTACATGTCACCTGAGCACAATACCACCATGTTAGCCATCATCCACTACAAACAAACATGCAAATGAGGTTATTTGCAAAACAACATTCCATGAAAAATAGAAAACATTAAGAGCAAGAATACAACACAAACATTGAAACTAAGCGATGCATTGAGATTGTTCCCTATCCCTAGCATTTAAAGAGTTTTTCAAAGAAATCAACGACTCAAATAAGACTCCAACAAAGAAAAGATGCCATCATCAGATGGTGAGAATTGTTTTGGTCTTTTTCAATGCCATGTAGTGTAGAATGTAGATAGTGTAGATTCTCTAGACCGTCCCGCGTGACTAACAAGTACGTGAATGGTCATCATTTATGAGGGCGATTAGATTTTCAATTCTATATATTAAATATGATTATATTAATTATTAACTAATACATAATGACATATATTACAAATATATAATAATAAACATATTAAGAGTAATTATATATAGTATTTCAAAGATTATATAATATTAATATTTATTTTATAATATTAATAAATTTATATATAGTATAGATATATAATATATACTTATGGTTGATGGATTCAGATAACTGATTTTTTTATTATTGTTCAATGCAGTAATATAATACTAATATTAATCAAATAGTTTAGCTTTTCACTATTCTATAGTCAAATTAAATAGTTGCAAATTCCATGAATAGTCTAAAATTGCCTAGACATACTATACACATCAATTATTTAATTGCATACTATTTATGAATAGTGTTTTTATATGAATGGTACCCAAAAGTGATACATTATTTGAAATGCTTACCTCATAGTAATATTAGTGTACATTACTATGATCCCATAGAATTAAAACAAAATAGTTCTTTTATATTAAAATAAATATAAAAAACATATATACATTAGAAAACATAGTCAACCTATTTTAATTCTTTGTTTGAATTGATTCATTTTTTTCAAACTAATAAAACTTGATGAATGCATTAGTATACCTAGAGGAACTAATAAAACAAATTGAATGCATAGAATCCATTAATATTCTTACCTTAATAAAAATAATTAAATAACTCTTAAGTTTAAAATAATAAACATTAAATAAATAAAAATAGTTGTTGAATATATAATATAAATAAACTAGTTCTTAAATAGTTGTAAAATAAAATAAAATAAAATAACTTAAAAATAATATCATATTTGATATATTTACACTAAATTTTAATATTAATTTTTTTTTACTTATCATATTAAATATTTTAAAAATTGTATATTAAAAAAAAAACTTGTGTAATCAATAAGTCTTTGGTTGGTTTAACAACGAAGGATCAAGTCTTGTTAGAATAATAACTTTGCTTATGTATCAAATTCTCAGTGGTGAGGATGAAGCTTTGACATCAGATACTATAGAGATATTTGTTATGGTTGAGGAGGAAGAAACTTCAACGCCAAGTGCTAAGGAGGTAAGTTAAGAGTTTCTGAAGATGTACGATGCATTCTTTGGCCATTGGTGGAAATTAAAACAGTCTCTCTATTTAACTTTGTGATTCAGTTTTCATGATAAAAAATGTAATCAAAGGACTAGGCCAAACGAGCCACACGAGCCTCCACGAACAAAACACATATTATTATTAGCTTTCAGACCCGCTTGCAAGAACACCCACTAAAGCATAGTCATACACATAGCTCACAAAAACATTAAGCACAAACAATTTATCTGTAAAATAAGCCTTCAAAGGTAACCAAAAATGGTCGACTGAAATCTCATCTATGTACATGTCACCAAAGCACAACACCACCATGTTAGCCATTGTCCACTACAAACAAACATGCAAATGAAGTTATCTGCAAAACAACATTCCATGAAAGATAGAAAACATTAAGAGCAAGAATACAACACAAACATTGGAACTAAGTGATGCATTGAGATTGTTCCCTAACCCTAGCATTTAAAGAGTTTTTCAGAGAAATCAACGACTCAAATAAGACTCCAACAAAGAAAAGATGCCATCATCAGATGGTGAGAATTGTTTTGGTCTTTTTCAATGCCATGCAGTGTAGAATGTAGATAGTGTAGATTTTTTAGACTGTCCCACGTGACTAACAAGTACGTGAACAATCATCATTTATGAGGGCGACTAGATTGTCAATTCTATATATTAAATATGATTATATTAATTATTAACTAATACATAATGACATATATTACAAATATATAATAATAAACATATTAAAAGTAATTATATATAGTATTTCAAAGATTATATAATATTAATATTTATTTTATAATATTAATAAATTTATATATAGTATAGATATATAATATATACTTATGGTTGATGGATTCAAATAACTGATTTTTTTGTTATTGTTCAATGCATTAATATAATACTAATATTAATCAAATAGTTCAACTTTTCACTATTCTATAGTCAAATTAAATAGGTTACAGATTCCATGAATAGTGTAAAATTGACTAGACATACTAAACACATCAATTATTTAATTGCATACTATTTATGAATAGTGTTTTTATATGAATGGAACCAAAAAGTGATACATTATTTGAAATGCTTACCTCATAATAATATTACTATACATTACTATGAGCCCATAGAATTAAAACAAAACAGTTCTTTTATATTAAAATAAATATAAAAAATACATTAGAAAACCTAGTCAACCTATTTTAATTATTTGTTCCAATTGATTCATTTTTCTCAAACTAATAAAACTTGATGAATGCATTAGTATACCTCTTTCAAGAGGAACTAATAAACTCGAACAAGAACTAATAAAACAAATTGAATGCATAAAATGCATTAATATTCTTACCTCAATAGAAATAATTAAATAACTCTTAAGTTTAAAATAATACACATTAAATAAATTGTCATGTCCAAAAATTTACACTAGAAACCCCAACATTTTTTTTAAACTCATTAATTAGGATAATTATTGGTTAACATGTTGGAGTGAATACTAACTCATGCTAATATTGTTTGCTAACAGTTGTAGTTGTAGTCAGGTATGGCATGAGCCTTGCCATTGACATAAATAGCCTTCCTCAACCTTATGATTAATATCATTATGATATTTATTATCAACACTTTTAATATTGCTATCATTATGATATTATCCTAGATAGTATTATCATAAATGTTATTCCAAAACAATGAGTAATAGAAATTTCTCTATTTAAACACTATGAACATAAAGGGGGGGTAAAAATTTATTAAAACATGAAGAAGTACAAAGCAAGGGCATTACATAGCCCTATCAAGCTCCACCAAGTGCTCCAATTGTTGAGACAGATCCGGGGGTAACTGACCCTGATCCATCAAATTCCAATCATGAATATGATCATAAGCCCATTTAGCCAAACATTCAGCAACACCATTTCATTCTCTAGGAATATGAATGAAAGTAACAAACTCCAAAGAAGCACAAAGGTTGAGAATCCGTTCAACAATCAAATCCAAATGCCAGCTAACATCATCTAATGTTTCCTATTCAACAAGTTCACCACTACATGGGAATAAGACTCACATATGATCCTTCGCCACCCCAATTGACTTCCACACTCCACAGTCGATAAAATGCCCTGAGCCTTCATTAAATTATTAGTATGAAGACCCTTAGAAACAAAGAAGATAAACTGAACATCTCCAGAGCTATCCTGACCAACACCACCAATTCCAACATGACCAGGGTTTCCTCGAGAAGATCCATCTGTGTTCATTTTTAAGACTCCCTGAGGTGGAGGAAACCATCACCCCTCCCTATTTACCTTCAGAGGAGGATGTCTACATCTGTTGTGCATGCGTTGTCATTGTTAAGGAGGAAGATGAATATGATTACAACAACCAACATCACAAGGATCCACTGATTCTGATAGATCACACTTAGTCGCAACAGTTTCTCCCAAAGAATGCAAAATTTTCCACCACAAGTGAGGGGCCACCAACATTGCATCTTGAAAAATCTGACAATTCCTCTCCAACCAAAGGTTCCAGATAATAAAGGATGGGCCAAGAGCCCAGGCAGCTTGAAGAAAGGAAGTATAAATAGGGTCCTTTCCCCACCAATTCACAAACTCAGCCAACGAGGAAACATGCCAATAGGGTGTGTTCCACACCCTCCACCAAAAATTCCAAATCTCCCTAGCATAAGAACATTGAAAGAAGAGATGAGAGACACTCTCCTCATAGTTACGACACAAAACACACATTGAAGGGCCTTGGAAACCATGCTTACACAAATTATGCCAAGTAATACATAATTTTTGAGCCACTAACCACATGAAAAACTTGCACTTGGGCCACGACAACTTATGCCAAACTTGCTTCCACCAAGGGACCTCAATATCCCCAAACAACTACCTACCAAGCTGCTTATAACTAGTAGACACAGATTACTTCCTGGAAAAATCACTACCAACCTAAGCCAAGACATCAGGCCCCATCAAAGAATTACAATCACGAGAAGCAAGAAGTTAAACCAGCTCACGCTTATCCCCCTCAGACCCCCCAAGCGTCCACTAAGAAGGATGCTTCCAATGAAATCTTACAGTCGATCCACAATGTTGTGCAACCTTATAATGCTCAACGGTATCCTAGCCAGCCATAGTAAAAACATCACAAAGGGACTGGAGGTGAGGAAAAGTAGAGAGAATAGGCGGGTGACCATCCTAAGAATCTATCCAAAATAGAGCCTGTGACCCCGAATGACAGATCCAAAAAAGTGCACGCTTAATCAAATGAGCCCCCACTTTCAAATTATGCCAAATCATAGAACCACTCCCCTCCAAAGGACAGTGAGGAACCTCAAAAGATGCAACACCCCTAAGATACTTATGGTTGAGAATACGGGCCCATAACTGATGATGATTGGTACACTAGCACCAGTAAAGCTTAGCAACAAGAACTTGCCTATTCAAAATAATAGAGCATAAACCAAGACCACCCTCCTGCTTTGGTCTACACACAAATTCCCACTTAACAAGGCTCCACTTAGTAGACAGCAAGTTACCACTCCAAAGAAATTGACGTGAGAGAGCATCAAATTCCCTAAGGAAATACATAGGAGACGCTTGAACAAAGCATCTATAGATAGGAAGGGCTTGTATAACAAACTTGAGAAGAGTCAATCTAGCAGCAATAGAAAACCACCGATGAGTCCAATGAGTGACCTTCCTCCACAGCTTATCAAGCAAAATCTGCCAAGAGGACCTAGGCTGATGACCAACAAAAGGAGGAATACCTAAATAGAAAAAAGGGAAGAGACCCTATCTAAAACTACAAAATAGTCGCAATCCATTGTTGGATAGCCTGAGGAGTATTAAAGAATAAAATATAAGACTTTTGTTCATTGACTTTTTGACCTGAAGCAACAAGGTGGATATCCAAAGCTTGCCTAAAGGATTCAGCTTCCGAATACGATCCAACCCCATAAGAGAGGTGTCATCCACAAACTGGAGATGAGAAAGCATTAGCAGACCCAAACCTTATTGCCAACCATGAATCAAGCCTTGAGAAACCCAAAATTTAAGAAACCCGCCCAACCTCTCAACCATTATAATAAACAGATAAGGAGAAAGTGGATCCCCCTAACGAAGGCCCTTGGTAGCACCAAAAGGCTTTGAAGTTTCACCATTCACAATAACTGAAAATGAGGAAGAAGTCACACAACTCATAGTCCAACTCACCCAATCAGAAGAAAAACCAAAGGCCAACAGAATCTTCTGGAGAAAGCTCCACTTAACTCTGTCATAAGCTTTGGCCATATCCAACTTGATGAACATAGACCTATCATTAGAGATTGTTATAGAATGAATGACCTCAGAGGCAACCACCACCCCATGCAAAATTTGATGACCCGCCACAAAGCCTCCTTGCTCCTCAAAAATGACAATAGGAAGACAAGGTTTAAGCCTCTCAACAATCAATTTCGTAATAATCTTATACACCACATTACAGAGCGCAATAGGTCTAAAGAATTCAAGCCTATCAACACCTTCCTTTTTACGAATGAGAATGAGAAAAGTGGCATTCAGGGCTCAAATAATCTATTTACCATGAAGAGACTCCCAAACAACCTCCAACAAATCCAGATTCACAATATCCCAAAACTCCTAGAAAAATTCAACTGGGAAACCATCAGGGCCTAGAGCTTTCCCCTTATTCATCCCAAACACAACCTCCTTCACTTTAGACAAAGAAATTGGACAAGTAAGAGAATCATTCAAAGCATTAGAGATCAAAGAAGGAATACAAGCAAGGACCATATTCTCATCAACCTCAGCTGGAGGTGAATCCTCAGTAAATAGAGCAAAGTAAAATTGACGAGCCTCTCTAGGCAAAGCCTGTTGCAAAGAAATCGAAAGACCTTTAGAATTAACAAGAGAAGAGATATAACACTTATTTCGGCGAGCTTGCACAGAATGATGGAAGAAAGCAGTATTCTTGTCACCCTCAAGAAGCCAGTCAATCTGATCCTTTTGTTTCCAAAAAATCTCCTCACGAAGCTCCCACTCCTCCACCAATTTCAGAGCCTGAGACTCAGCATGTCCAAGAGCCTCTGAAAATCCCAAATCCTGAATTTGGTGAGTAATAACAGCAAGAAAATCCTACGCTTCCCTTTTCCTAGCTCGAAGATTGCCAAAACACGACCTATTCCATCGCTTAAGATGATACTTGACATATTGTAGCTTCTTAACAAAAGAATACATAGTTGTACCATATGCAGGGGCTCCATCCCGCCACCATTGAGCAACAAGATCATACAAGGAAGAATCTCAAAGCCACATAAGCTAAAATTTAAAGGGAGGATTCTTTGGAATAGGAAAAGAAGAAGTAGAAAACTTAATTGGCCAATGATCAGAGCCGCACCAGTCAAGAATCTTAAAGCAAGTGACTAAGTTGTCACCCACTCAAAAACTAGAAACAAGAAATCTATCCAACCACTCAGATATCACTTTCGACCCACTCAGTCTATTATTACAAGTGAATATTCCATTAGAGGGTTTAACATCAACAAGAGAAAGAGAATCCACATTTTCCCAAAAAAGATCAGAAGCAAGACCAAGCCTATGCATCTGCCCTCTTTTCTCCTCCAAACACAACACAGAATTGAAATCACCAGCTAAGATCCAAGGATGATAAGGTGCACAAGACTTAACATACCTGATATGGGCCCAAAGCTGGATTTTACCACAGATATCAATTGAAGCATAAACATTAGTGACCAAAATAGTCTCACCAAATTCCAAAACAGAAGCCACCACAGAAATAGAGGAATGGCTAGAAATCCACCAGTGAGGAACAACCTTACGTGGATCCCAGAAAAGAGCTAGACCTCTAGAGTTTCCCCTAGAACCAATACACTAACACTAACCAGAAAACCAAATACTAGGAGCATACTAAAGCATGAAGTCCACTCGAAGCTTAGTCTCTTGAATGCAAAAGATATCTAGAGAATGAACCACAATCAAATCCTGAATAGCCTTTTGATAGGAGGTGCTATTCAACCCCCTTGCATTCCATGAAAGAATAATCATGAGGAAGGTTGAGAGAAGTGAGAATCAATGGTCTTAACAGACCCAATTCCACCAACAAATCCCCAATAGATTTAATCTTGTCCACATCCTTCTTATGATCAACTTTAGAGGAATTTTCAAAATGACCCTTCTTGAGAGGGCGTTGCTGCACCCCCAGAACTGGAAATGATCCCTGTCCTTTACCTGAAGTCAACACCTCCTTAGCTACATTTGATAATACAATATCATCCTGCAAACCTGCAGAGGCACCAAGAAGCCCAAAATTCCCTTACTCCAAAGCCGAAGAATTATCCTTAACAACAATTGCCTGCTCCAGCCCTATATCAATACCAGTGGCCCCAGAAAAATAAATCTCAACAGGAATCCCCTCCTCCAAGGCCTGATTATCCAGGACCTCAAAACAATTGAACCCCTGATCACTCTGCCTATCCTTATAGGCTCGCTTTTGACCCCTCCCTTTAGCTTGTAGCTTAACAGGAATAAAGCCATCCTTATCGGGCATACCCTCAGCCATAGGCGCCTTGCATTTATCCCCCTTCTCCACCGAAGGCCCTAATGAAGGAGGAGAAGAAACCCTAGTTGCTTTGGGTGCCCAAGGATATTGGCACTGAAGGTGTCCATACTCATGAAAAAACTGACATCAAAAAGGAAGGGACTCATAATCTAACTGTTGAACCCACGAGGCAGAGCCAAGACAAATTTCCAAAGAATCCAACAATGGATTATTTAAGTCAACTTCAACACAAATACGAGCATAAGAGAATAACTTTTTATCCAAAGCATTCTGAGTGATGGCAGTCGACTTCCCCAACAAAGTAGCAATCTGGTGCAAAATATCCTCCCTCCAAAACTCCAATGACAGCCATGGCAGACAAACCTAGACAGGAACCCATGAAGGCAGATCTTGTACCGCATTAAATCCTCCATGCCAGGGCTTCATGAACAAGCCAACATGATTGTAAAAATATGGCCCTCCCTCAAAAACTCGATTACGATCCAAAATGCAAGAAAAATAACCATGAAATAGCCATTCGCAACCACCAAAATATCAAAATCACCTTCAACCTACTAGGACTGACAAATCCAGGACTCCAAAGGCGAGAGAGGGACACGAATACCCAAGAACTTACAAATTAGAACATGTTGGCTCCAATAATAAATGTCCTCTTGTACCGATTCAAGAGAAATAACTAGGACTGGACGATTATCACTCTGCGGCAAACAACCATTTACTTTCTTAAGCTTAGAGCTCTCACCCACAAAAGAGGAATTTGTCAATTTAAACCTATGGCAAGGACACAACTATTTTTTTAAACCTTAGCGGATACATATTGTATATAACTATCCAAAACCACACATGATAAAACAACTACACACATTACAAGAATAAAATAATGACTCTAAAGACTAGGTTTACATTGTTATTCACTTTGGTATTTTATCTTGATCGACAACACTCACAACCTTAAATGATGTGTACATTTAGTAATATTACTATCAATTGATCATATTACTATCATGTTAATATCATCTTTTAAATTCTCTTAAATTCACTTATTTTAAAAATAATAATTATTTAACTCACATATTTTACATTTACAAATACTGAATATATTCAAATAATAATTTCTTACAACTACTCATTTTCATAAATATAATAAATAATCTAGATTCCTTATTATATTTATTTTCTAGAAGAACCATAATTAAATAACATATTTTATTTACCCTATTACTTAAAGAGATATTATATATATAAAGATAAACAAAAGATTAAGTGATAAATAGTTAATAAGTAATAATTATAAAAAGTAAAGTTAATAATACATATACTTTTTAGTTACATTAAATCACTATATTTCCTCCACTTTTTAAGGGAGTAGGAATAGATTCACTTACCCTTTTTTTGGAACATTTAAGTTAATAAATCACATAAAGTTAATATGGAAAAAATAAATCAGAAAAGTAAGTTTTTAACTTAGACAATCAATGCAATATTTATATCTACTTTCAAGTTGTCCTTAATGATATCACCTTCATTCAATCCAAAGAAATGTTATTATTATTATTTCTTTAATTAGCTTCAATAAGATTTCTGCTCTACTCCCGCCCTACTCTGCTCCCGCCCTGCTTTTTCAAATTTCTTCCATGCCTGCAGGTTTGGGGGAGACCTCTGTCTCTCCCCAGCCTGACCCTTTGTCGGTTTCGGACAAGATTCCCTCACATGCGCTTTCTAGGGATACAAAATTTGTCTTAAGGAACCCCGATGCTCTTGCTAAATCTCCACCTTGTGGGGACAAGGGGGCCGCTTGGGGGCTGGCGCTCTCATGACTAGCTGGAAAGATATCCTTTCAGGGTCTAGAAATACTGCTTTCGAGGTTGTTGGTCCTGAGATTTCCCTTACAGACGAAGGCACTGAGCTTTGCCTTCCTGATGAGGTGATGGAGGAGGTTGTTGGTTCGCTTCACCTCGCCTTGGTGGGAAGATTCTTGGCTTTTCACCCGACTATTGATTTGGTTCATAGATGGGTTAATGGTAAATGGTCGTTGAAGGGCAGCATGTCTGTCTCGGCAATGCTTGGTGGTCTCTTCCTATTTAAGTTCAATGCTGAGGAGGACATGGTGTTGGTCCTCTCTGGTACTTGGGCCTATGGAAAACATTTTCTTTCTTTGGCTAAATGGAGGCCAGGTTTTGACCCCTCGGTGGATCTTACTCGGTCGGCCCCTATTTGGGTTCGTTTGCCTGGCCTCCCATTGGAATTCTGGGATGAAAGGATTTTTTGATGGATTGGGAACTCCTTTGGTAGTTTTGTGGTGGCGGATGCGGTCACTATGGCGAAATCCAAGTTAGTGTTTGCCCGCTTTTGTGTTAATGTCTCCATTAATAAAGCTCTTCCCAACTTTATCATTCTTAAATCCAAATGGGGGAAGTGGACTCAAGCTCTTGTTTATGAGAATGCCACCATGTTCTGTCAGAAGTGTGGCAAACAGGGTCATGTTATTTCTGACTGCAAGAAGGTTGTTATGAAGGATGCTCCGCTGAAGGATAAAAATCCGTCCTGCCCATCGGCATTACAGGATAAACTGCTTGACCCAAGCACTAGTGGGGTTGGTGAGCCATTAAAATTAGGTGAGTTTGACGACTACCCCTTTATGAATGGCTTGAATGAACTTTTGAAATCCACTGTCTTGGGGGAAAAGATAGAAACTAATTTGAAAATAAGCTGCTCTAAAGGGCTGGAAAAGGGTGAAGTCTCTCTGATTTTGGATGCGGATTTGGTGTCTGGTTCCTGTGTCCATCTGGGAAAGGAAGCTTCTAGATCTTCTCCTGTGTCTAATATGTGTCTGGTTTCTGCCATGAAAAAGTTGGATGTCGAAAGTGCTAACAATCCTAGTTGTGAGACCACGGTGGACATCTCAGTCACTTCTCAATGTCCCGAGGATGCTTAATTCTCTACCCCCTCTAAGGTTGGTCTGACTAACCCGCGTATTCCTACTCCTCAACCGGCTATTTCGGAGGACTACTCTCTGGAGGTAACTAAGTCTGTTATTCTCTCCCCAAGCTCTAAATTGACAGCCCTGGCGGAGGGTGATTGCTTGGAGGACTGGAAGAACCCAAAAAGGAAAACGAGGAATAAGAAAGTGGATGTTGGAACAGAAAGTAGAGTTGGAAGACCTTTAGAGAGACTATCTAGGCACAAAGCCATGGCCAAGGATATTGCCAGCGGTAGGCAATCTACCCTTGATTCAGCTCACAAAGGAAAGAAATGAAGTTCCTTTCATGGAACATGAGAGGACTAAACAATCCTCTAAAACAATATGCCTTAAGGCAATATATGTTTGATATGAAGTTGGATGTCCTTACTACTCCAGGAAGTCAAAATGACCTACCAGTCATTTTCCTCTCCCGTTAATAAAATTTGGCCGGGATCTGCCTTCTTTTATAGCGAGGCGGATGGTGCTTCGAGAGGTGTTGCTACTTTGTGGAATCCTGCTAAAATTTTGGGCAAAGCATTTTCCTTTTCTCAGAATTATCTTGTTGTGACTCTTAAAATCGACAATCTCACCTGGCATTTGTTTAATATCTATGCACCAAATTCTAGAGGTGGAAGAAAGAAGATGTGGGAGGAAGTGTCATCCTTGATAATGAGTAACAATAGCGCATGGTTTATGGTGGCTAGAGACTTTAATTCCCCCCTTTTTCCTTCGAAGAAACTGGGTGGCTTGATAGACTATAGTGATAGTATGAATGATCTGGCTGAATTTATTAACATTATTGGTTTGTTAGACTTGGAGTTAAAGTGAAATCATTTTACGTGGTCGAACAATAGGAAGGGCATTCAACTTATTCAAGTTCGGCTAGATAGGGTCCTTGTCTCAACTGGCTGGGATCTTGGTTGCAATGCCTCTCTTACATCCCTCCCCAGGACTGTCTCTGATCATAATCCTATCATCCTTCAGTGGTCTAACAAACCTTTTTTGGGCCCACACCCTTTTAGATTTGAGATAATGTGGATGTCTCACCATGATTTTAGAAAACTCATTGAGAATTGGTGGAGCTACCCTGTTCAAGGCTCAACTATGTATAGAATATCCCAAAAACTGGAACTTATTAGGAAAGAAGCCAAAGGTTGGTCCAAGGCAACTTTCGGTGACCTTTTCAAAACTAAGAAGATGATCAAGGACAAGCTTGAGGGGTTCCAAAGGATCATGGCCTCAGGTCATTCTCAGCAACCTGTTCATGTTGAAGAAGAAAACTGGAGGAAAAAGTGGAAGGATATTTTAAGTAAAGAAGAAATATATTGGAAGCAGAGATCAAGAGTCCAATGGCTCAAGGAGGGTGACAGGAACTCTTTCTTTTTCCATAGGACGGCTAGCAGACATAAAAAGAGGAATACCATTAAGTGTTTGATGAATGATTCTAATCAAGAAGTCAAAGAGGCTGATAAAATTGGAGAGGTTGTTGAATAGTACTTTAGACAGATCTACTCTAACACTGACACTCCCCCTTCTAATGAACTTCAGGCAAGGCTCCTAGGTCACCTCTCGCTTGGTATCAGTGAGTTTGACAATCGTCAACTATGTGCCCCTATGAGTGTGGAAGAGGTTTAAACTGTTGTGTTTTCTATGGGTGCCTATAAGGCCCCAGGATCGGATGGTTTCCCTCCTGCCTTCTTCCAAGAATATTGGGACATTGTCAGCTATGATATTACTATGGTTGTTAAAGATTTCTTTAGGACTGGTAAACTGTTAAAGAAATTAAACAATACTTTCATTGTGCTTGTTCCTAAAGTGTGGGATCCTTTACACATGACTGACTTCAGACCTATAAGTCTTTGTAACACTGTCTACAAAATTTTTTCCAAAGTCCTTGTCAACCGTTTGAAGCCACTTTTAGACAAAATTATCAGTAGATGTCAGAATGGGTTTGTGCCAGGAATAAAAATCCTAGATGCTGCTATTATGACTCATGAAATAATTCATTCTATGGAGAAAAGTAAGAACCAAGGTATGGCTTTTAAACTTGACATTTCCAAAGCCTATGATAGGGTCAGATGGAAGTTTTTGTATTTTGTCCTTGCTAAGCTTGGCTTTAATGATAGAGTGATTGGTATCATTAGGGAGTGTGTGGAATCTGTTCAGTATCTGGTGCTTGTCAATGGGATCCCCTGGGGTTCCTTTAAAGTTGGTAAAGGTCTTAGGCAAGGGGATCCCCTCTCTCCCTACCTATTCATCATGGTGGCTGGGGTTTTGGGAAGGAATTTTCTTTCCTTACTCAACTCAGGGAAAATTCAGGGGATTAGAGCTGCCTCCACCCTTCCTCCCTTCGTTCTCCAATAGTTTGTTGATGATACGTTTCTTTTTGGAAAGTCCTCAGTGATTGAAGCTAGAGAATGGAAATGCCTCCTGCAGGATTATGCTTGTGCTTCTGGCCAATGTATAAATTATAACAAAAGCAGTGTTTATTTCTTCAACACGAGATCTGATCTCCAAGATAAAATTTTAGCCATCCTAGGTTGCCTGAGTGCTTCTCTTCCGGGTATCTACTTGGGCCTGCCGCTTACTGTTAAGGAGGTGTCACAAAACTTTTGGAATGGTATTCTGGAGAGAATGCAAAAGAAACTTGTTGGTTGGAAAGGCTAGCTTCTTAGTAATGCTGGTAAACTCCAACTTCTTAAAGCCTCCCTCCAAGGAATTATGGTCTACTTTCTTTCTCTATTTAGGATTTCAGGCTGCATGGCTGAAAAGTTGGAAAGAATTCAAAGGTCCTTTCTCTGGATGGGAATGGAGGAAAAGAAAAGACTTGCCCTGGTAAATTGGGACATTGTCTATCACCCCAAATGTCAAGGGGGCCTAGGGATCAGGAAGATTACTAATTTGAACAAATCCCTTATTGCCAAGATTGGCTGGAGTTTGGTTCAGGAAAGGGCATAATGGTGTAATATAATGAAGGCTAAATACCTTAATCAAAGACATTTTTTTAGAGCTTTGGACCTGATTGATCTTCCTTCGGGCTCCAAGATTTGGAACAATATCCTTAAGAGTAGATCCCTCTTGAAGGAAGGGGTCAGATGGAAAATTGGTAATGGGAGATCAATTAGATTCTGGGAGGATAGCTGGATTGGGAGCAGACCCCTTGTTGACAGACACTTTAATATATTAAGGGAACACGCTGAAAATCTCATTGGTACATACATTTCTGATTATACCTCACCCAGAGCTAGATGGAAAATTTTGAAGTTGTCTTTTTTACATTGGCCTAACCTTTTGCCAAAGGTTATGGAGCTCCAAGAGCTTTTGAAAATGGCCAAACTCCCTCTATTTCCCAAGGAGGACAGAATTTTCTGGTCAAAGAATCACATTGGGGAGTTCACTGTTAAGTCTGCTTATCTGTTGCTTCTCAAGTTTGGTGGGGACGAGTAGTGCTGGAGGAAAGTTTGGTTTCATCAGCTCATCCCTAAAATTAACTTCTTCTGGTGGACCTCCATCCATGGGAAAATTTTAACTATTGATAACCTTGTCAAGAGGGGCTTTCAATTCCCTAATTGGTGTACTCTTTGCAAAAGGGAAGAAGAAACCATCCCCCATCTTTTTATTCACTGCCAGTTTGCTACCCTGGTCTGGCAGAATATTTTACAGAGACTTAACATCTCTTGGGTTTTTAATAGAGATATCCACCAATTCATCTTAAATTGGAAATGCCCATCTAATCATCCTTTAATTAAACTGCTCTGGCAACTTATTCCACCCCACATCTGCTGGTGCTTGTGGAAAGAAAGGAATAACAGGATTTTCAGAGAAAAGGAAAATAATGTGGATGGTCTGCTGATAATCCTTAATAAGCTACTCCTGGATAATATCTCAACATGTAAATGGAAGATTCCTACTAATCCACCGACTGCTTGGGATAGAAACATTGCTACCGCCTAGAATTTACTCAATGAGATCCTGAAATTTGACAACTCCAAATCAATTATCAGGAAGCATACTAGATGGAGAAACCCTAAACCACCCTGGGTTAAGCTTAACTTTGATGGGGTGGCTAGGGGAGGGATGTCAACTGCTGGAGGTATAATCAGGGACCATTCTGGCAGCCTGGTGGCTGCCTATGCGGGGAAATTGAGCGATCATACTAGTAATTAGGCTGAAGGCATGGCTCTCCTATGGGGTCTTAAGATTGCCCTGTCACTTGGTGTTAAGACTTTGGAAATCGAAGGTGACTCAGTGCTAATTGTGGAAGCCACTACAGGGAAGATGAAAGTGGGATGGTCACTAAAAGGTATTCTGGAGGACATTTTCCCTCTCCTAAATGCTCTTCATGACTTTTCTATCCAACATGTCTTCAGAGAAGGGAATGCGACTGATGATAGCTTAGTGGCGGCGGGTCTTGATATTGAAGGGCTTAGGCGTTGGTGAAATGAGGTTTCTTTTCCCCCCTTGTTTCTGGTGTGTTTAAAGGAAGATCTCAAACATCTAAATGATGAGTCCTAGTTGGTGCTTACTTATTTTTGTCGGGCTCCTTCTAACTTTGGTTGGAATTTTTGGCGGGAGCTGGTTTTTGAATAATTAGTTGTTATGTGAGGTGATGGGTCTCATATGTTTTTCCGATGGCTTGTATGGCCTCTTGTGGGTTGGTGATATGGCAAATCTTTCTATCCTCACTGACCGATGGTGTCATCATTTTTTGAACCCCCTAAATTTTTGTGTTCAACTTTTTAAGCTTGGGGATTTCATGAGGTTTTTGTGACGGCTAAGTACTACGCCGATATCATGCCCTTACATGTTGTGGGTGATTTGCACAAGGGAGCTACTACCCTTGCGTGGGTTGAGAGAAGTCACATTTATTGCCTCTATTCTCGACTTTTATGGTCAATTTTCGCTGGCCTTTTCCCTCTCGATGCTTCTAGAATTGACTACCAACTCTTCTGCCCCGGTTCCCCTATTCTGGTCATTGGCGTTTTTGGTGTGGGCTCTATGGGTGGGGACAGAGTGCGTGTGGAGCTGGACAGGTGTGACAAGTTGGAAGCGGATGCCACTATTTGGCACATCTGTAAAGAGGGAGGAATTGCATAATATATGGAGGCCATGACTGGTCATGATGAGTGCTTGTCTCATAAGTTTGTCACCTCATGGAATGAGGGTAGGGTCACCATCAGTGGCATTTCCTTTGAAGTTTCTGAGGAGGTTATTGCTAGAGTTACTGGGCTCCTGAATAGTGGCCGAACTTGGAAGAAAACTATGAAAGTTTCAGACCAGGTTGGTCTAAATCAATTTTTTCGTGGAGATGAGAAACCTGTCAAGTTGCAGGGTGGCTTTGATCGCGAGGCGCTGCCGGAGCCATGGGATAAAGTCTGTTTGGTGATCATGAAATATTTCACGTTGGAAGGAAGGTATGGGGTCTACTATTATTACCACTTTAATTTCCTCAACCACCTTAGGAACCATCTGCATATTTCTATTCCTTTCTTCCTGTATCATGCCCTTGACAGCACTGTTGCGGAGTTTAATGAAGCCACTATTTCTAAAAAGAATTATACTATCCTCCACCAGGGCCTTATGTCTAGGCTTTATCATTTCCATATGGTGCTTTGCCCTGTTCGGCCTATCACTGTGCAAGAAGTCTCGTCTCTCCCTACTCTTGATGAAACCCCGGTTTCCTCTACCCCCCCTTTGCTAGTATTTTGGACACACCGGGCCCAAGTAAGAAAAAATTCCTTAAGAATCCTGCCTTGAAAGCCCATCCCCATGGCACTTCCCCTGGTTCTAGCTCGGGGGATACGGGTAGAGAAAGAAAGCGGCTTGCTCCTACCCCGCGCCCTAAGGCTAAAGCCTCTAAGAAAGTTAAAGTCTGCCATCAAATTGATTCTGACATTGAGATCACTGAAGAAGCTAACACCCCCCATCAATCTCATAGATTGATTTGTAAGCAGGACAAGGTCGGAAGCCTTAAGGAAGCCTCTGATTCGGACAAAGATCTTGAGAGTGACGGTGAAAGTCATGAGGAAATGGTGGTGGGTGGGGAAGGCTAGTCAGTGTTGGTGAATAGTGCATCCCATGTGTTGAAAAGTTTAAAGAAGGGCCCTTCTGGTGACAATGTGCTGGAATTTACCTCCCGGTCCTCTGATGCGGTTAAAGGAAAAGCCCCCTTGCAAGAAGACCACAAGGAAAAATATTTGGCTTGGGAAGAAGTGGGTATGCTGAAGGGGAGATTGGAGAGGTTGGAAAAGAAGGTTCAGGTGGTGTCTCAATTTTCCCTGAGGATCATGCACAGGTCGGCCACCAGTCTTTGCTTGATGCAGAAGGAAAAGTCTGCAGATGGTGCTGAAGATGATGTTGGTTTCAAGGAGTTGCTCGAGTTCCTCACGGCGGATTGGGCGATGGCTATACATGATATGCCTGGTAGGAAGGAAAAGAATTAGGCCACGGGGCTTGTTTGTTCTTGTTTATTTCTATGTCTTGTTTGTTTTTTCTGCTAAAACTTGGTGGACCCCTGGTGGTCTTTGGACTTATTTGGCTGGTTTCAGGCTTGCATGATGAACTTTGTTATCCTACGTTTACTGTTACTTTTTGTTTTTTGATGATGTGTTGTGGGTGATGGCTTTCTCTCTATTGTCACTGTGTTGTTAGTGTGCTTTCGCTGGATGGACTTTGTTTCCTTGTACTTATGGGTCAACACCCTTGTTTTGCCGCTTTTTATTTCAAAAACATCACCCAATCTCATATTTCTACATTAAATTGCTTGTAATATATATATATATATATTACCAAGACTCATACTAATATTACTTCCCTTTGTCCGGAATAATAATAATAATATGACCAATAATCTTAACATTAAAAAAGAATAATGTTTTTAGCGTTATTTGGCTTACAATAAAACTTATGAAGAATATTGCGATTATTTAATAAAATTTTGATTCTTATTAATGGCAATCCCTTTAAGGACCATAATGAGGCTAATAATTTTTATTTTATTTTATTTTTCTTTCTGATTTTTTTAACAATGATATCATCACCATTTAACCAAATAAAATTGCTATCGTTAAATTGGAATTTACGAATAATATTAACTCCCATTTAACCTGTATAATTACTGGTATCATTTTATATTTGCACTTGTTTAAGTTGTATAAATAATTGCATCTTATTCTATCTAATAACTAAACATCCTATTACTTAACTACATAATTACCACTAAATGTACTAGCCCAGCCATGGCCACACTATGATGCTCATATATAAATTTTCATGTTGTTGTTCATGCTTTTGAATTCACAGGGAGTTAGACTTAGGGTGACCCAAGTAGCTATGCTGCAACAACTTCAATTTGTTGCCAATAATGTTATTAAATTTTAAACTTCCAACATTAATTTGGATGATGACTCCTGCAAGTTACTATCGCTTAGAAGGTCAAAACCTAAATTCAAGAATTGGAGAAAATAATAAACTATAACATCCACTTTTACTTTCCTGAGTTGAGCGATCTCCTACCATTTATTATGGGTGAGGAGTTAAAACTAGAGTGATTTGGGGGAAAATTATAATGCTATGCCTTTCTTCCAAAAATAAAATGTCATAGGGTGGATCAAATACGTATAGAATTGGGCATTGAAGCAACAAGCTTACTTATGCAGTTGTTTTCAACTATTGACACATCCGACAAGAAGGGAAATCTACTCAAATATTCATTGACATATTGCTCAGAGATGGAGCTTCTAATAAATTTTCAACCTAACCTTCAATAAGGTTTCTACGTGTATGTTGTTCTGGCACTAAAACAATGCAGGTCAACATCTATGCTACGATTAGAGTCAAGATTGTGTTTGGTGGAGATTGAAGCCAACACTAGGCTAGTTATGACTGTTGGTACTTGCCACACATCCGACCTTACCTCACCTGCACACAATCTTGATCAAGCAATTAATATCTACCTACAAAATATTAAAACTATCTTGTCTCGAGCTTTATGGAGGAAGAATGGGCTTATCATCCATGAGGAAATTCTACATTTTGCATATGTTGGCAGCCTGTCAGCTAGCTGCTACACTATGAGACTATTCTTTAACTGGTGCTCAAATTAATCAACACATTCACATGAAATATTAATTTGGCTAACTGGGTCCAAAATGAGTTAGATTACCATTGCCCTAACCTTATTTTTTGTATAGCAATACCACACTACTTTATTTTTATTCTCTTTCTCATTTTATATATATATATATATATATATTTATTTATTTATTTATTTTATGTCTCTTGCAATCAACACAAGATGGAGGATTGCAACGTTCTTGGAGGATTGCAGCGTTCTTGGAGGATCATCTCAATAGGGGCGTTACAAATTTTCCTTGGACCAATTTCATTTGATTCCTTCTATGGCATTTACAAATGGAAAAAAATACAATGGAGGCTCACTGGAGATCTGTGGCACCATTAGGTCCTACAAACCCACTTGAAGCTTCCTGTGTCAGGCAGTATTGGACATTTCAAATTTGTTACTGACTATGTAACCATTGACATTGTATCAACCACCGTAACATATAATGATTTCAAGTTTAATGTTGCACTTTGATCATACTAAGAATATATTTAGTTCTATTAGTGATGAGTAGAGGCTATAAAATTCTTCTTCGTAGCCAGCATTGTGAGAAAAAAGAAGAAAATATATGTAGTTGATAGCCTAATTAGTAATGAGAACCCCTCTTATTTCTTTCCTTCATAATCTAAGGTGAAGTGGGTTGAGTACTACAATGGATCCCATGTATTAACTTGTGTGGCTCATTTGATGTAATTATGATTTTGGGTTTTCTACTAATCATAATTTTTATTTTCTTTTATTTAGGTTCAATCTAGAGTATTATTCCTATATAAAAAAGAGACTATGATCAGATAGAGGTTTGAAGGTTCTCATGATCTATGTTTTTATTTTAAAAGGAAACATCTAACTTTACACACACACACATATATATTTTCATATTTCATGCCAGTCTACTCTTAGTAACATTCAAATGAAATTCAAAAGAAAAATACATTGCCATTCAATTTATGTAGAATAACTTAAAATTTGCATCGTGACAACACCAGTTTTACATAGACCCAATAGAAATGGCCTCCTAGCTTTGACCACATGGAGAGAGAATGAATACATAGATGCACACACAATTACACATGCATACATATATAATTACTTATTTTCCATGACATCACACACACACACACACACACACACATATATATATATATACTTCTTTCATAATTTCAAATAAGGGAAGCTTACACAAAAAAAGAACACCACTGCACTTCTTATATGACAAGATTGTCTTGCTAGCTACTAATCTCCTTAAACCAACCAAAACATTTCAATGGAACCAACACATCAATGGGACTTTCTCTTTTTCATTATTCACTTTGATAAGCTATTACTCTACAATATTACAACATTATTTAATAACAATATATATAACACACAAATTAGAAAGGCTTGCTCTCCACCTAACCGTAATGGCATCATGGAGCCTCGTGGGCTCTAGCCATACCCTCGAGCAAGACATACTTTCAGCTCCAAGATGATAAATTGAGCCTTCTCAAATTTACAAAGGGTAAAATATCCTAACATCAAGTTATATGATTGTAGGCTCTCCATTCACCATATGTAACAATGATTTATACAAACATGCCCACATCCTACAACAATAAACAAGGGAGGGTGAAATTAATACTTATCTCTTTTCCCTAGAGGAGGAAGTTAGCTCTTCTATCATTCTTTCTTCTCCAAGCCAAGCCATCTTGATCACTATCTCACAAGAGGAATGACTCCTCTCCTCTTCTTTTTTTTTCTTTCTCCATTATAGTTCCCCAAAAGGAGAAGTGGATAACACCCCACTCCTTCTTCCTCTCCAACTATATAGAAGTCTCAAAAATTGTAACCCTTGGATGGGGAGGTGTGAGTGTACCTCTCTCATCAATTAGGTTTTTTTCCTTATTTAAGAGGGGTACATGTACTTGGACAACCCCCTCAATCTTTTCACCACATCCTCTCCTCAAAATTAGTCACTCCTCATTATGAGGACTTTTCAAGAGTCAGATCATGTCCTTGGGGCCCTATTGCATGCCCACTTGACCCCTACCACCATGGTATAGACCCTAGGGGGTTTATTTATGCATCCCAACCTAAGAAATTGACCAACAACCCTCTTTAAAGACCCACTCAAGGTTTCATCCGAGTTTCACACTTGGATACAAGGGTTTTCTAAACCTTAACCCCAACTTAAATCTCACATGACACACAATTAAATACCCTTTCACCTCAAAAGAATAAACACAATAACTCTATTTCCTTCTAAGCTCCAAAATAAGGAAATCAAATACATAACCAAAAGAGGATGTCTTTCATTTATTCTCATTGGTTCTCCCTTCTCGTATTGGCACCCTTTCTTTCCTGCACATTACCAATGAAATCATAAGCAACAATCGTATATCACATTAATTTGATAGCTGAAATAAGATTTAGTTGTACAAAAATTTCATTAAAATTCCAATTCGTATTCATAGTCTATAAGTTCCTAATACCTTCATAGTGGCAATGATAGTAAAACATGTCGAAATTACATACAAACACATTTTCACGCAATCACACTATGCATTGTTTGAAATATATCTAAGCATCTATTTAGGAGAAATATATAACAAAATTAAGATTGTGTTATTCACATTCGAAGTGGGGTCCTACATCCCCCTCCCCTTAGCTTAGACTTCCTCCTGGAAGTCGTTAAGGTTAGGAAATTAATCTCAATATAGCAATGCACATAATTCTTTTAGAATATGAATTACTTTACTGTCTTGGTGAAGAGTTAATAGCTTTCAACCATTAAGCACATATTAAATAAATCCCTTTCATGAATCAAACATCTAAATGCTCAGAACAAAATTTCCCACCATAGAACATATATCCAATATAGTCACAATATAACAAATGTTAGTAGTCATCCATGTAGTTAATATTCTTGATATCATTATATGTCCAACACATTAACATCCTCAGATACCCTTCAAGGTTCTCTTTTGCACCATAAACATCACTCGTGATGTTAGAAAATATTTTCGTTCTAATATCAATTCATGTCACAAGAATAGTAGTCTCAATTTTATCTGTCACTTTCTTTCTCACATAATAGTCAAGTATTTTCACATGTCATTTATTTACAAATTTACCCATACATCACAAAAATTACACATAATTCACACCACAAAGCTCAATGGGGTTTACAAGGATGGAGATTCATGGATACCATAGCCATTAGGAAAGATGGTCTCAAGGCCCTTCTCTAATGACCCTACCATACATCTCCTAGGTACCTTCCCTTGTTTGTGTAAGGGGGTTAGCCTCCAAGAGGAAGGTACAAAAAGAATAATCATAGAACTAGGGAAAGAATGGATTAATGACCGTCCCATACTGGTCCCATTTGCAACCCCTTTCAAATAATTCATAATTCCCCAACACATCTACTCCCCTATACGACCTTCTCGGGAACCCCCCTCGGATATGGCAGTTTTACAGATATCACATTACACCACACTTTCTAGCAGTTAGCAAACAATAAGAAGCCTCAAACCGAGTAACATAAAATTATAAACCAATGTTTTAATAAACAGAAAATTATAAATTCGAAAAGAAAACCAAATAAAGATCAGTTGTAGTTGCATTTAAGCATTCCAATCTTAATTCAAAAATAAAAATTAAATAAGTCTTTGGGGCAATGGACTCCAACAAACATCAAATGGCTAAATATCCCTAATAAAAAAAAGAATGTAAAATTTAATACTACTGGCATATAATAAAATAAAACATCAATTAAGAAATTTTCAATAATTCAAACCTCAACAATACAACTTTCACATTACGAGCACCACGTGACTTTGATAAAGCCACCTAAGGGGAAGAGGGGAATGGTGGTTCTCTAACCACATAAATATAATAGCATGCAATACCTGGTGGTCCCTGACCACATAAATATTATAGCGCACAATATCTTGGTAGACTCTTCCACATAGTGCCAATGCCCTGCATTGTTGAAGTATCCAAAATCTGAGATCAATATGGTCTACTTGTAATTCCATCCTTTACCCATGGGTTATAAACATCAAGGAGTGGGTTTGCACTACGAACCAACAAGCGTGGTTCTCATGTGGGGGAGTAGGTTAGGAACACATCCAGGGGAACCATGGAGTTCCCACTTGGGGTTCTCTCACCCCTCAACCCCTATTTACACTAGCAGGCATCTCAATCCCGTAGGGGAGCCGTACGCTAGGGGTACACATTTAACATATGAACAAGACTTACACAAAGAATTACTTCACATTTCACTTAGTAGACACACATCTACCCAAATCACGTTTACATTATTTCACAATTAACTGACTTACACAATGGGTTATCACAAAGGGTACACATAAGGGGTCATAATTGATGTCCCTCACCGTTATCCCAAGTTAGATACCCTGTATCTCATACTTGGGGCACAACACATTTACTGGTTTTTCACTTCACATGTCATAATAAATACACTTTATGAAATTCATCATATTAAAGAACACAACAATGCACTTAAATGCATTCTATATATTTTCTTTAAACAATATTCACTTTGCTTCTTAATTTTAGAAATATCCACTCACTTGCATAAGTACAAGAAATCACTAGACGATGTGCAATGGTAGCTTAGATATATTACTTCATCTTCTTAGAACTCAACAATACTTGGTTCACCACACTTTCCATCCTTCTAAGTTAGTGCTTGACATCACTTTTAAAGTCAAGATTGGTTTTCTATAGTTATCCATACCATTCTTTCTCTTTTATTCAACTATGTTTGTTATGTTCACAACATATTCATACAGGTAATACCACTATGTTTTTCACACATGCTAAAGAAAGTTTCCCACTTAATAAGGAAGGTAGTTAACCATTTTCATCACAATATGAGACAAGAAAGCAACTCAATGAATAAACATATGACAAATCATGGAATAGTAGAACTCACAATCTTATTGATATCTTTTTATAAATCTTGCATTTTACTATCCAAGGTTGAACCATTTAATCACATGCTACGTTCATCTTCATGATTATAGTTCCTTCTAAAACATTACCAAGTATGAGGGTATACATATGACAACAGTTCTTAGATTTTTTTAAAATTTCTTTTAGTTTTCTCCATCGCATCCACGTATATAGGTGTTTTCCATTTGAGTATTATCCAAAAGCATATAACCATACTCATTAACTGGAAGTGCTTACATATCAATTTTAATGTAACTTATGAATAAGTTTTAATTTGATAATCACTTACTTTGACACCATAAGCAACACATAATTCATTACTCTGTTTGAAACAATTCATTAATTTTCTTTAAGGACGTCCACGCCCTTTAAGGACAACACCCACTTATATAGGTTACTAATTCCTAGATGAGGTATAGTATTTCTTATTTTGCTCTAACTAGTTCTTTCATCTTTAACTGTATGTAGGTAGAGTGCCGATAAGATTCCCGAGGTAATATTTTGACTCTTAATTCACTTTTTTTTTACAAGGTCCTTTTTACAACATCTTAAGTTTAATTACTAGCAAGGAAATTGTCTAATCATTACATTAACTAGTCTCCAACAATCATATTTTAGTTGTTTCTTTTCAATACTTTTACTTTTGACTTGATTATCAACACCCTTGTATTCTTACATACATTAATGCATTCTCGATACTTACATTCCACAACTTTATTATTTAACTCCAAGATTTATGATGAAAAGGATAGTTAATCACAATAAAGTTCCAATCTCTACATGGATAGGCACCTTATGATTTACAAAGGGGCTTCTAATGACTGTGCTTGCTTTATTCATTGTTACCCATTATATTTAACTTGAGCCTTAACATTTGGGCTCTAAAACCTATTGCCTAATGAAATTTTGAGACAAGGTGTTTGTTAACATACTCATCAAATTCTCTAGTTATTTGATTAATTACACACAAATTGCTTAATAACCCTATAGTTTCCTCATTCAATCCAAATGGGACTAAGGTTTTCTACTTCACTAAAATGGATAACTTATGATCAACAAGATTTTATGCTTCAATGGAATTCATTATATATCAATTTTCCTACCAACCACCAGGTGATTCATTGGTTGCTTCAAGAAAATGAGAAATTGTTCCTTAATATGTACTATGTATAAATCGTGACTTTTAAATAATAGGGGAGGCCAATGAAAACCGATGTCTAAGCTACACACAACACTAGTTCATAAGTGTCTCTGACCAATCCTTGACTTGGGGATAAATCCTTACAATTAGGTTTAATAACCTATACTTTAAAAGGTTTGATTCTAATATTTGTTGTAGATATCAACTTGAACTATGTGAGATGCTTAAGTCAGAATCAATATAATTATTGAGAGTTTTCTAATGTTTCATTTTTTATGCTATTTTTATTTGGTCAATTCAAGTGTTTAGAAGCATACTCTAATCTAATTACAACCTTCATCATACTAATCCTTCTTTAAAATTCTTCTAATTTTTCTTTATATATTTATAATTATGACCTTAAAGGATTAGGTTTCCTTAATAATACAAACCATGATGACCTATCTCTTTATATTATCCATTTGCGTTCTTAACAGAATGATTGCACTTAATAACTCAAATATATGCATTTTCTAAGGTTTAATGGAATACAATATAGGGAAGCAAGATTAGCATCATAACCCGTGTTAATTGGACTAGTATCTAACTCTAGTCAGCCACCATATTTAACTGAATTAAGGGAACATAATTAGCTAGAACCTCTTTTAAAAGTCGAATTCCTTCAATTAATTTTTTTTTTAACCCATCTGTGAAGGCCAATTCTTGAAAATTATGTACATTACAACCCTATCCTGATTAGATGTTTAAAACTAGATTTTCATTTTCTAGACAAGGTAAGTCTACAAAAATCTGTTTTCCCCCATATTTTATTTAAACTAACCCAATGTGGTTTGCACATCCCCTCACACACACACAACATTTATGCCCAATTTATTCCCAGAGTTCCCTAGAGTTGCAACCTAGGGCTCTGATACCAAGTGTCATGCCCAAAAATTTACACTAGAAACCCCAACAATTTTATTTTTAAACTCATTAATTAGGATAATTATTGGTCAATGTGTTGGAGTGAATACTAACTCATGCTAATATTGTTTGCTAATAGTTGTAGTTGTAGTCAGGTATGGCATGAGCCTTGCCATTGACATAAATAGCCTTCCTCAACCTTATGATTAATATCATTATGATATTTATTATCAACACTTTTAATATTGCTATCATTATGATATTATCGTAGATAGTATTATCATAAATTATGTTATTCCAAAACAATGAGTCATAACAATTTCTCTATTTAACTTACTGTGTTTCGAGCCTTCACATCATAATTTAAAAGTGTGGTAATCTGTCATGCCGTCAATTTAAACCTATGGCAAGGACACAACTATGTTTTTTAAACCTTAGTGCAAACATATTGTATATAACTATCTAAAACGACACATGATAAAATAGCTACACACATCAGACGAATAAAATAATGACTCTAAACACTAGGTTTACATTTGTCGTTCACTTTGGTATTTTATCTTGATCCACAATACTCACAATCTTAAATGACATGTACATTTAGAAATATTACTATCAATTGATCATATTACTATCTTGTTAATATCATCTTTTAAATTCTCTTATTTTAAAAATAATAATTATTTAATTCACATATTTTACATACACAAATACTGCATATATTCAAATAATAATTTCTTGCAACTACTATATTTTATAAATATAATAAATAATCTAGATTCCTTATTAGTACTTGTCATAGGCATAGTACTATTGTAATGAGTTTGGCTTTTTGAGTTAACTAGTTATTAATAATTTAGTTTTCAACCAATCAAAAACAATATTTAAAAATAAATAAAAAATTAATTTTGTAAAGTCAAGTTGTAAAATATTTAACTTTACAAATTATAAAAATTATTTCTTGTGCATATGATTGGTTAAAAATTTATGTGTGTTATTGGCGGATTTGTAGGGAAAGCAAAGTAAAGAATGATTTTTCATTTTTTAGCTTTATAAAATCATTTCATTAAATCTTTCTAAAATAAATAAATGTTACTTATTTTGATATTTTTTTTAAGAATGATTTTTTTTATGTATGTAATTGTCATTTTTTTATTAAAGAAAATCTTTAAAAAATCAATTAGCTATTTTATAGAGATTTGGATTCATACTATTAAAATAAAAAAAATTGTGTTATTCTTTCCATTAGACTATTATCTTTGTTATTATGTCTTTAATATTTTATGGTATAATTTGAATATTATATATTCTCCTTGTTTTCATTAATAAGTTTTTTTCCTTATGTATATTTTTTATATTTATTTTTATATATAGATTCTCCAAAAAAATTTATAACCTATAATGTATAGGTATATAAGATAACCTATATTATTTTAGGTCTTTAGTATATATAATATATAACCTATTTTAATATATATATATATATAGAATTTATATATATTATTTCTATTTATATCTTATATTATTGCAGAGATATTTTGTAGGTAAATAAGTTAATCTATACTGTGTAGGTAATATAATAATTTATCTTAATTTATACTATATATTTATATTAATATATATTATAATCTTTTGTATTTTAATCATTTATTTTTTTTATTTTAATTGAATCATTTATTTATTTTTCCAATTTATATTTTATATGCAATCTCATCCTTTTTCTTTTTTCTTTGGCTAAATTATTATTGTTTTAAGTTGTAGTATATCTTTCTTCATTTTTTTTAATAGTTTTGGTAATTTTTCTCAATCATTTTGTTATATAATTCATCTTTATAATTCTCTTAGAGTTATTTATTCATTGTTTGAAACATTTAACCTTTAACCTTTTTTATCCATTTAATTGTGTTATATCATACTACTATATTATTCATTCTTTTGTTATGTTTACATCTTCTTCTTTTCTTTTTTTTTTGCCTATTTTCACTTTTATTTCATTTTCCAGTCTCCTCCCTCCCTACCCTTTCCACTACTTAACTCTTCTTAATGTCATTTCTAAAATCATATTCTTCATTATCCTATTCCTATGATGAATCATTGAGTGTTGTTCGAAACATCGATTCAACATACAAAATAGCATACATAGTTTAATCCAGAAATGTTTATTCTATCATTCATGGACTTTGGAAAAATCATACCATCTATAATCATTGGTTCATTAATATTTAACAATTATTGATTTGAATGAAGAGATTTAGTTGCACTTGTATCTACTATGAATCAAACTTAATACTTTAATATAATATATTTTATTTTTTAATATTTATATATAATATTAAATTAAAAATAAACAACTTGTAATAAATAATCATTTTAATATATAATAATTTTCTGTTAATAATAAGAGAAGAAACATTGCAACATATTTTTGATTAATTAAGCAAGGTTAGGGCCCTAATCCCTTACAAAATAATAGCAAAATTGTCCAAGAGAAAACAACAATCAAACAAGAACAATAGAGAACAAAGGAGACAACAAAAAGAAATAACACGTCTCCTTATCTCAAGCAAAAAAGAACAAACATCAACCAACCATCATGGGGATATTGCAAGTAACCTTAGCCATACATACCAATACAATATTTTCAAAACCATAATATCATTAACCTAGAGACTATCAAAAGGAAGGAAAGACCAACCATGAGTTCCTAGATAGCACATAACCATAATAACAAAGATAAAAAATATATAGCAAGAGTTAAGGCCTAGAAAGCCAATATCAGTTTTAAAAACTACGTTAAGGAAACCAAAATGAACATTTGACCAAAGATGCATCCACAATAAAGAGCCAAGTCCCAAACTAGAGAAAGGAAATTAGGAGTCCACTATGAGACTCTAGGTATTCTCAAGATCTTCCACTATTTCTTCCATGTTGTCCTTTATCTCCATTGTCCTGAATCGATCAGCTTCATCCCTTCTTCCTTTTTTCTTTTGTTGCTTTCTAATCTTTCCCTTTCCCGATATGGCACCATTACGACCCTTTTCATAATTTTTTCCATGACTCTACAAATGTTCTTGATAGCCTCCTCTATTGTATGTAACCTGTTGGAATTGTCATATTTCTCCAACATTCTTTCAATTTTCTCAACCCTCTTCATGAGCATATCAATTTTTATCTTTGTTGTTTTAGTCTCTTTCTCTTTTGGACTCTCTAAGTTAAGAGGGGTGTTGGTAGGGGTATCAATAGCTTCCAAATCTATTGGGCTATTATTTATGGTCTCTTTCTCCTCTGCATTTCCAAGGTCTATCTCTATGTCTTCACCAAGCTCCTCATCCTGTTGATTATTGTCTTCTTCCTCTTCTTGACTGGAATCTTCCTTTTCCTCTAATTCCAAAGCATCCTCATCCTCAGAGAATTTTGTTTCCCCAAGGCTAATAGGGACATATTCATCCTTACAAGAGAGTTCTTTCTCCTCCCTAACCAATTGTTTCCCTTTTTATCCTCAGGCTCAAGAGGGGCCACACACACCTTTTCAGTAGATTTGTTTTCTTTTCTTACTAGTCTCTAGCCCTTTGGAAGTAGCTAAAGCTAGGTGGTTCGACCTACGACCACTAGGGTGGGTAAGTCCAATGTTAGGGCTAATATCTTTATCATCTGAAATTGTAATGGTGGGGGTTTTAGGGCATGGATCTTTTATCACCACCTTTTTTTTCTTTATTAGTCCTGAAGAAAGGGGTGATGAGCTACAATTTTCAAGAGTAATTTTTAGGAGCTCCATCCAAGAGGGGTCCTATTTCATGGGGCAGGAGTCTTATGCTTTTTTTATTTTATGTTCTTTATCTGGAGAGTGGGGTCAACTTTCGAGCAATTCAATTCAGACAGATATTTTTGAGGAATGAGGATTCTCAAGCAAATTGTGGACTAAATTCTTCTATGGGGTGCTAGCAAGAATGTATTTGCAAATAGCTCTAATTGAACCCTAATGCAAAGTTTGGTTTGCCCCATTTTCCATACTCTGTTGTAGCGATGAAAGGAGGAAGGACATATTGATTTTCTCAAGGTGGCGAATGTGGTTCAGGATTGGAAAATGATACCCATGAACATATTGAAATCTACCCTCAAGAGTGAAATATTTCATGACAAAGAGACTTACATTGTGGTATGGAATCAAGAGATTCAACTTTGAATAACCATTTTGGAACCTCTGAGCCTTTTCCTCCACCTCGAAAAACTTTTTGATGTAGATTTGGTAGTTCCCCTTGCTTTTCTTGGCTATTTTCTTTACTTCGTATCAAAGACTAGTGACTTGACCTATGAGTTTTGTGTCTACTATGAAATGAAGCCCTCCCATATTTACTTCTCCATTACTCCATGCATTCGCAAATTTGTAACTAAGCTCTTCACTAAACCTTCAATTGCTTCAAAGAAAAGAGTGAATCCCACATGTTGAAAGAGACCCCACAACTCTGCATTCTATCTCAGAGAATCACAATTTCTCGACTCACATTGCAACATGTTATATCTAACTTTTAATTATTTTTAGTATATATTATATTTATTTTATTTATAAAACTAATTTAATATAAATACTTTGTAATATAACATTTATTAAATATATTTTTTATTGAAAAGTTAGTGATTAAAATTAGGTTTATAGTTATGGATAGTGCTATGATCATAGTTGGGGTTAGAGATAGGTCTAGGATTAGGATAATGGTTTAGAATTTACTGTTAGGGTTACAATTAGGGTTAGGGATAAAATTAGAGTTAGGGTGTGAGTTAGGGTTAGGGTTAGGTCATTCAAATAACTAATTAACAATACTAAAACACTATAATTAACAAAACTTACATTTATTTTTATTCACATTAATAAAACTTACAATTATTTTTTATCAAATTAAAAACAATAACTACAATATTATAAAGGCAAGTACGTGACACTTGTTATATTTTATATTTTATTTTCTAGAAGAACCATAATTAAATAACATGTTTTGTTTACCCTATTACTTAAAGAGCTTATATATATATAAACAAAAGATTAAGCGATAAATAGTTAGAAGTAATAATTATAAAAATTAAAGTTAATAATACATATACTTTATAGTTACATTAAATCACTATATTTCCTCCCCTTTTTAAGGGAGTAGGAATCGATTCACTTACCTTTTTTTTTTTTGGAACATTTAAGTTAATAAATCACATAAAGTTAATATGGAAAAAAATTACCTATGTCTTTTATTTTCCTTTTTTTAGGTAATAGAAGTGCATAAAATCTAATTAAGTGATAGTGGATTAAAGTGTTCCAAACATTGGTAACTACAAGAATTGAAATTATTTTAACATTCACCTCAGATAACTAACTATTCGTGAAAAAACTATTGTATCAGATTTAATACAATAATAACATATTAATACGTTTGCTTTTCAAATCAATATAAGAATTTACAGTGGCCTAAATCCTTCTATAAAAATAAATAAGAAAAGAAAGTTTTTAACTTAGACGCCCAATGCAATATTTATATCTACTTTCAACTTGTCCTTAATGATATCACCTTCATTCAATCCAGAGAAATATTATTATTATTTCTTTAATTAGTTTCAATATAACATCACCCAATTTCATATTTTTACATTAAATTGAGTAATATATATATATTACCAAGACTCATACTAATATTACTTCTTTGTCCGGAATAATAATAATATGACCAATAATCTTAACATTAAAAAAATAATGTTGTTAGCGTTATTTGGCTAAAACTAAAAGTTATGAAGAATATTGTGATTATTTAATAAAAATTTTGATTCTTATTAATGGAAATCCCTTTAAGGACCATAATGAGGCTAATAATTTTTATTTTATTTTATTTTTCTTTCTGATTTTTTTAACAACAATATCATCACCATTTAACCAAATAAAATTGCTATTGTTAAATTCAAATGTACGAATAATATTAACTCCCATTTAACCTATATAATTACTGGTATCATTTTATATTTGCACTCGTTTAAGTTGTATAAATAATTGCATCTTATTCTATCTAATAACTAAACATTGTACTACTTAACAACATAATTACCACTAAATGTACTAGCCTAGCCATTGCCGCACTACGATTCTCATACCAAAAAAATTATGCTATTGTCTATGCTTTTGAATTGACAGGGAGTTAGACTTAGGCCGACCCAAGTAGCTATATTGCAACAACTTCAATCTGTTGCCAATAATATTATTAAATTTTGAACTTCCAACATTAATTTGGATGATGACTCCCGCAAGTTACTATTGCCTAGAAGGTCAAAACCTAAATTTAGGAATTGGAGAAAATAATAAACTATAATGTCCACTTTACTTTCCTGAGTTGAGTGATCTTCTACCATTTATGACAAGTGAGGAGTTAAAACTGAAGTGATTTGGGGGAAAATTATAATGCTATGCCTTTCTTCCAAAAATAAAATGTCATAGGGTGGATCAAATATGTATAGAATTGGGCCTTGAAGCAACAAGCTTACTTATGCAATTGTTTTCAACTACTGACACATCCGACGGGAAGGGAAATTTGCTCAAATTTTCACTGACATATTGCTCAAAGATGGAGCTTCTAATAAATTTTCAACCTAACCTTCAATCAGGTTTCTACGTGTATGTTGTCGTGGCACTAAAACAATGCCAACATCTATGTTGCGATTAGAGTAAAGATTGTGTTTGGCGAAGATCGAAGCCAATTCCAAGCTAGTTATGACTATTGGTACTTGCCACATGTCCGACCTTACCTCACTTGCACACAATCTTGATGAAGTAATTAATATCTACCTACAAAAGATTGCAACTATCTTGTCTCGAGCTTTATGGAGGAAGAATGGGCTTATCATCCATGAGGAAATTCTACATTTTGCATATGTTGGCAGCCTGTCAGCTAGCTGCTATGCTATGAGACTATTCTTTAACTGGCACTCAAATTAAGCGACACATTCACACGAAATATTGAGTTGGCTAACTGGGTCCAAAATGAGTTAGATTACCATTTCCCTAGCCCTATTTTTTGTATAGCAACACCACGCTACTTTATTTGTATTTTCTCTTTCTCATTATATATATATATATATTTTTGTCTCCTACAATCAACACAAGATGGAGGATTGCAGCGTTCTTGGAGGATCATCTCAGTAGGGGCATTACAAATTTTCCTGGGACCAATTTCATTTGATTCCTTCTATGGCATTTACAAATGGAAAAAAAATACAATGGAGGTTCACTAGAGATCTGCGACACCATTAGGTCCTGCAAACCCACTTGAAGCTTCCTTGTCAGGCAACACTGGACATTTCAATTTTGTTACTAGGTATGCAACCATTGACATTGTATCAACCACCATAATATATAATGATTTCAAGTTTAATGTTGCATTATGATCATATTAAGATTATATTTAGTTCTATTAGTGATGAGTAGAGGCTATAAAATTCTTCTCTGTAGCCAACACTGTGAGAAAAAAGAAGAAACTATATGTAGTTGCTAGCCTAATTAGTAATGAGAACCCCTCTTATTTCTTTCCTTCATAATCTAAGGTGAATTGGGTTGAGTGCTACAATGGATCCCATGTATTAACTTGTGTGGCTCATTTGATGTAATTATGATTTGGGGTTTTCTACTAATCATAATTTTATTTTCTTTTATTTAGGTTCAATCTAGAGTATTATTCCTATATAAAAAAGAGACTATTATCAGATAGAGGTCTGAAGGTTCTCATGATCTATGTTTTTTTTAAAAGGAAACATCTAACTTTACACATATATATATTTTTATATTTTATGCCAGTCTACTCTCAGTAATATTTGAATGAAATTCAAAATAAAAATACATTGCCATTCAATTTATGTAGAACAACTCATATATATATATATATATATATTGTTGCTACCACACTTAAAATATGCATTGTGACAACACCAGTTTTACATAGACCCAACAGAAATGGCCTCACAACTCTGACCACATGGAGAGAGAATGAATACACAAATGCACACAAAATTACACATGCATACATATATAATTACTTATTTTCCACGACATCACACACACACACACACACACACACACACATATATATATTCTTTCAAAATTTCAAGGGAAGCTTACACAAAAAGAAAACACCACTGCACTTCTTATATGACAAGGTTGTCTTGCTAGCTACTAATCTCCTTAAACCAACCAAAACATTTCAATGGAACCAACACGTCAATGGGACTTGCTCTTTTTCATTATTCACTTTGATAAGCTATTACTCTACAATATTACAACATTATTTAATAACAATATATAACACACAAATTAGAAAGGCTTGCTCTCCACCCAATTGTAATGGCGTCATGGAGCCTCGTGGGCTCTAGCCATACCCCCAAGCAAGACAGATTTTCAACTCCAAGATGATAAATGGAGCCTTCTCAAATTTACAAAGGGTAAAATATCCTAACATCAAGTTATATGCTTGCAAGCTTTCCACTCACCATATGTAACAATGATTTATACAAACCTGCCCACATCAACAATAATAAACAAGGGAGGGTGAAAGTAATACTTATCTCTTTTCCCTAGAGGAGGAAGTTAAGCTCTTCTACCATTCTTTCTTCTCCAAGCCAAGCCATCTTGATCACTATCTCACAAGAGGAATGACTTCTCTCCTCTCTTTTTTTTTCTTTCTCCATTAGAGTTCTCCAAAAGGAGAAGTGGATAACACCCCACTCCTTCTTCCTCTCCAACTATATAGAAGTCTCAAAAATTGTAACCCTTGGATGGGGAGGTGTGAGTGTACCTCTCTCATCAATTAGGGTCTTTTCCTTATTTAAGAGGGGTACATGCACTTGGACAACCCCCTCAATATTTTCACCCATTCTCTCCTCAAAATTAGTCACTCCTCATTATGAGGACTTTTCACGAGTCAAATCATGTCCTTGGGGCCTATTGCATGCCCACTTGATCCCTACCACCATGGTATAGACCCTAGGGGGTTTATTTATGCATCCCAACCTAAGAAATTGACCAACAACCCTCTTTAAAGACCCACTCAAGGTTTCATCCGAGTTTCACACTTGGATACAAGGGTTTTCTAAACCTTAACCCCAACTTACATCTCACATGACACACAATTAAATACCCTTTCACCCCAAAAGAATAAACACAATAACTCCATTTCCTTCTAAGCTCCAAAATAAGGAAATCAAATACATAACCACAAGAGAATTTCTTTCATTTGTTCTCACTGGTTCTCCCTTCTCGTATTGACACCCTTTCTTTCTCGCACATTACCAATGAAATCATAAGCAACAATCGTATATCACATTAATTTGGTAGCTGAAATAAGATTTAATTGTACAACAATTTCATTAAAATTCCAATTCATATTCATAGTTTATAAGTGCCTAATACCTTCATGGAAATGATAGTAAAACATGTCGAAATGACATATAAGCACATTGCCACACAATCACACTATGCATTGTCTGAAATATATCTAAACATCTATTTAGGAGAAATATATAACAAAATTAAGATTGTATTATTCACATTCAAAGTGAGGTCTTACATAAATAAAAATAGTTGTTGAATATATACTAGCAATTGCACTTTAGGTGTGCAATGGGGTACGCCGAAAAATTAGGAAAATAGATAAAGGGAGACATGGATGGATGGATAGAGAGAGGGAGACATGTCTAGAGATAAAGGGGGAGGAAATAGAGGTGGAGATGAAGATAGAGTGAGAGAGGAAGAGGGAGACAAATAGATAGGGAGAGGGAGAGGGAGAGGGAGAGGGAGAGGGAGAGGGAGAGGGAGAGGGAGAAGGAGAAGGAGAAGGAGAAGGAGAAGGAGAAGGAGAAGGAGACAAAGATATAAATGAGAGAATTAGAGATAGATAAATAGAGATGGAGAGAGGGAGAGAGTAGGGAGAGATACAAATATATGGGAAGAGAAAGAGAGAGATGAAGATATATGGGAGAAGAAAGGGGGAGAGAGATAGAGATAGAGATATATATAGGGGGATAGGGAGGGAGAGATGGGGAGAGATAGAGAGGGGGGAGATAGAGGGAGAGAGGGAGGGAGAGAAAGGGAGAGAGATAAGTAGAGGGAGAGATAGAGAAGGGGAGAGAGGGAAAGAGATAGGTTGAGGACGAAGAGAGAGAAGAGGAGAGGGGGAGAGATAGGTAGAAGAGGGAGAAAAAGAAGAGGGGGGAAAGAGGGAGAGAAATACATAGAGAAGGAGAGGGAGAGAGCTCAAGGAGATAGAGAGGGAGAGATAGAGATATATAGAGGAAGTGGGACAGGGAGATATAGAGTGATATAGATGGCGAGATAGACTAAATATAGAGATAGAGATATAAGGAGATGTAGAGAGAGGAAGAGAGGGAGAGAGTGAAAATGGAGAGAATCAGAGATAAATAAATAGAGAGGGAGACAAAAATAGGGAGATAGAGAGAGGGAGAGCTAGAGATATATGGGAAGAGAAAGAGAGAGATAGAGATATATCAACTATGCGTGTTTTTATAGGGATCCAAACATGACAAACAAAACCTCTGAATGAGGAAGATAATTGGGCTCCATTACCAACAGGATCATGTTATGTTTGCAATAAAGAGAGGAAGAGATAGGGATAGAAAGAGGGAGAGATAGAGGGGAAGAGTGACCTCTTTAGGATAAGATTTGCACAAAGTCCTTTCAAGCCTTGAAGTAAAGATAAGTATATTATAACTTAAATGTGTCCCTATTGTATTAATGTGAAATCCTGTCAATTAAATGTGTATTTAGAAACCAAACTTACAATGTTTTCTACAAAAAAAAAAAAATCTGAACTAAGTATAGGACCCAATGTGTATGTGTACACATGTAAATGTGGATTTAAATTTTAAGTATGTTACATTCAATTAAAATTATTCAACAAGGACCATTACTAAATTTCATATCAAAATAATGTTGTTGTATTCAATTACAATAATATAACAAAGATCTACATTCAAATATGACAATTTCCAAATGAGTTTCTGATTTAGAAATAAATGGTTTCCAATTCAACTACATAAAATATATAAGTCAAATTCTGAAAAGCTTCAGTTTGGCCTACGTGTCTAAAACAAATTTGACATAAATCACAAAATCCAATGTGCCATCACTTTGATTACATGGTGGGCCAACAAACAGATATCCAAGGGTGAAGGGACGAACCACCACCAGAAGCAGGCTGGACTTTTGTTGAGGACTGATCCTGCCACCGTTCTGTCCTGCTCGAAAATAGTTATTAGTATTTGTGCTATGTAGTTGCACTCCTGCAGGAAGTTCTGGTCCATTTTCCCGAGGCTTTGAAGTCTTTGCAGGTCAAAATTCCTAAGGTTTCCTAAGGTTTAGAAGGCCTTGCAGAGTCATTGGTCGAAGGTGCTGCATTTTGTACAGGTTGTCCATGGGCAGGAGCTACCTTTGCTGGCTTATCATTGCCAAATAGGCAACCCAAGGAGATCTGACAACCACCATTGCTAACACCATAACCCATCTTTCAAATTAAAGATTGTACAAAAAATATAAGTAAGCAAGTGTTCCTTCAATGAATTATAGGATCTGCACAAAACTCAAAAGGGAAATTAAAGAATAAAGTTATGTCAACCAAAAAAAGCATGATAGATTTGTAAAGGGCCAAAAATACATGGTAAATTATAAAGGAAACATAAACCAAAATACAAAAGCCTTTGTAAACAATTTTTTTCGCCAATTATATTAAATAAACAAGAAAATAGATCAAAATGTATATAAATAATAAGTGGAAATGCCATTTTAAATGCATATCATATCTTCCACTAAAAAATACATAAAGCCGATCTAAATTAGCACATTGGATACCATTTGTACTATATTCTACTGTAGAGCCTTTCATATTGCACATGTCTAGTGCATCTATAACCCGCCATTGATAAAATGTTGGCAGTTTGAAAACAATAATAGGAAGAATAGTTACTGAACTGCAAGTGCCAATTTTACCTTGGCCCCAACATAGCTGAGTTTTCAAATAGTCGTTGCCAAAGTAATTTTTATGGCTAGAAATTAGCACACAGATGCTCTCTCCTTCCAATATATTGAAATATTTCACCTGGGCAAAGGGCTCTATCATCTATTATTTATTAAAAAATAAAGCCATTGATTCTAAATACAATAGGGAAGTGAAGAATAGCATATTACTTATGAACATAAGAAGGATTATAAGATGTAGCTTGCCCACATCTGCCAAGCACTGATATATAGCATAAGATGCTCCACAGCACTGTTACGACTCTCATTTCCATCCCCATAGCCATTAAAAACTTTGTTGTGCAGTTTTGCATACACGCCCCACTTTGAGTAGGGACCCTCTTTTCGGGATGTCTTTTGACCTTTGGTTTTATTGGACTTGTCTTTTCGAGGTCTTGAGATGTTGATCTTGTTGGCTTTGGTCTTACCTTGAGGCTTGAATTGTTTAAAATTGGTTTTTAATGAAAATCCGGGTTTTGACCTAAATCTGGGATTTTCTAGCTCAGGCGGATTTTCCGGGTCCTAGTTCATTGTCCTTTTACTGCGTAATTTTTTGAATCCGGTTTCTGCTTGAATCCGGGATTTTCTGGTTCTGGCGGATTTTCCTGAACTATGGTAAATTCCTGAACTTCGTTAAAATCTTGGTTTATGCCGTATCCGCGGAATTCGTGTTCATCCGGATTTTCCGTGTGGCTTGGTTTTTTTTGAAATTTCGTTCTGGGCTCGGGTTTCCGGATTTCCTGGACATGTCTTGTCGGTCATTCATGCTCGAAATACCTTTGCTCAGACGCGAGTATGAATGGATTTAAGGTCTTTTGAGCATCATTTTGAGTTCATTATTCACTTGCTTGCTGCCTTGGTGTTTGAGAGTCTTCATTTGAGGTCCTGATTGCTAATTTGAGCTGCTACTTGCGGATTGCTTGAGTGTTGATCAGAGTTTTCATTGTTGAGGCATACGGTTTTGGGGTCCCTTCTTCGGGTCTGAATTTTGTCCAGGTCGTTCCATGGTGAGTTATTGCTGACCTCTTCTTTTTGTTTGCATCATGATTGGACCTTCCGATGTCGATTGGTAATTCCCAGGTCAACCCTTAATTGTTTTATTGTTACGTATTTATCAGATTAGGGTTTGACCCATTTTTCGCAAATCTCCATCACCCGCACTATGCACGCCTTTGTTTACCCAATAAATGTCGGATAGGTCAGTGTTGATGGGCGTTCGGGGTAGGGTTTTGCTCCTAGGTGCGTAATTCATCATATCTGGCGAGATTGGGGTTTTGGGTGTTTTGCTCGAAACTGCTAAGAATGGTTAAACCGTTATGATTTTCATATCTTGCGCTTAGATTAAACTAGCCCCTGCCTTGAGAAGCCCTGGAGTGCTTTAGATTGATCATTGAGGATAGTATTTCAAACCCCGAGCTTACACTGATTTCCATGGCGGAGGTCTGGTCGTCAAAATTAGGGCATCATTGTTTTGCCATGAGGATTAGTCATTTGAGAGCTTTGGGAATTTTAATCCATGTGCATTTGAAATTTTTGCTTATTGGCATCGATTTTGGGATCATTGGAATCCAAGCAAGGAGGTTTAAAGTGATCATCTGATTCATTGTTCGCACGGTAGTAATCGTCGGGTTTCCGAGGTGTCCGCAGAATTTCTGCGCACCCGGATTTTCCCGATATCTATCAAGTCTGCGGAGTATAGCGAATTCCAGAGTATTTGAACTGTCCGCGAAAATCCGTCTTACCCGGATTTTTCTGGTTTCCCTGCCTAGTTTCATTCTTTTTTATTCTCGAGGCTAGGACTAATGGGGTAAGGTGCTAAATGATGATTTCTTGTTGCTAATAGGTGGATTTCATAATAATTACATAACTTTTGTCCGTACTAACGATCTATTTGGCACGTGGTGTCTTGGCAGCAGGAATCCGTCTGGGTCGGATTTCTCTGAATTCCACCCTGACTGAATTTTCCCGGTTTACCCCATTTTCACGGATTGCTCTATTTTCTGGATTTTCAAAGAGTGGCGATTATTGATAGTTCTTAATTGCTTCATGTGATTTTATGCTAACCCTTTGATTGAAATATGTATGATAGTTGGGTGCTCATGACGTTCTTTTGTCAATGCAGGCTGAATCAAGCAAGGCTACTGCGGGAAAGTCCAAAGGTGATATGGAGGGATCTTCCATCACAGAGGTAGAAAGATTAAGACTAGATACCAAGAGTCAACTGCCTGACAGTAAAGTGTCTTCTCTGTGGTCTGAGGTCTCTGATACCAATGTTGGAGCGTGGAGATACGAAGAATTCAAAGAAAGAACAGCTTAGAAGGATCTGTCGGTCCTGAGACAAGGAATGATGAAGTCCGAACTAGTTCATGTGGCAGGGTTCCCTCCTGCAATCCAGTGCTATGAGTTAATACTAGAGTGTGCCCGACAGTATGACTTCGACACACAGAGGGTTGTTAGCACCGAAGGGAGAGTCTTGGCAAAGTTCAATCCCGTTTCTATTTCCCAAGCCTTTGACATGCCGGATTTTCCTTTTGTGTGTGCCTTAAACATGGATTTGGCCAAAACCTATTATGAGAATGAGCCCACCAAAGCTCAGCAGATGATTAATTCTTGGTTAGAGAAGCCAAAGTCTCCCTTTTCCAAACTTCCCAAGCAATTACACAGGGTTAAGTTCAGATCAGATATATATGATGCAATCACATTTTTGAGCAGAGTGGCAGGTTTGAAGAGTGCGGAGTGTTGGAAAACTGGATGGTCCATGTGATCAGCAAAATTGAACAAGGTACTAATTACCACTGGGTAGGACTCATCAGTGCTGTAATTGATAAGCAATTAAGAGATGTCCTAGAAACAAAGAAGTTCACCATGTCTTCCTATGTGATGTATGTGTTGGCCAGATTCTACCCATACAGGGGTTTGAATCCAAAGGGGACATTTGGACAAGATATAATTTATGACATATACCCTGAATTGCACCTAGGACACCAGGATTACAAAGAGCAAACGATGCATTCACAATGCATATCACTAGGATGCTTCAAAATGCAGAACATGTTAGATTGTCTGATGGAGCAAAGGAGTTGATAAAGAAATATGGAGCTTGGTTCATTCAGTTTCCTACCTTCTCCTACATCAGAGTTGACGGGTGCCAAGTTGCTCCATACAGGTTACCTAGGTACCATACTGACCATATTGTGCGACTGGAGGTTGTGAGACAGATATGTGAATTTGATGCAATTGTTAAAAAGGTGACGCATAAAACAGGTTTTGGTGGGGATTTCCCTCTCAAAATTGGTATAGTTGAGGTATGCCCTTCCATCCAATCGGCGCATGCAGCAGGGGATGAATTGGCAGCTTATGGTTTCTCCTTCCACTCCAAGAGGACAAACTTTGACATCACCGGGGAAGCGCAGAAGAAGGCCACCAGAGAATACCATCATAAGGAAGACTTAGAGGATTATTGGGCAAATATCAAAGATGATTTTGAGGCAAGGAAGAAAAGGTACTCTAGGCTTCCGGTTGATGTGATTAGGCAATATAATGTCAAGTTGATCCCCGACCAGTTAGAGGATGATGGGAATTTGGTGAAAGATCATGCATACGAGTCTGTCAAAGACATATCAATTGGAGAGATAAACTGGGCTGATGATGAAGTGACTGAGTTGGAAGACCTGATGGCCCCGGTTATGAAATTTACTACTTCATGGTTGAAACATAAGGTTTGGGAGCTGGAAAGTGAAAAGGTACCTTGTACCTTCAATCTAATGGGAAATCTGGATCCCCTATCCACTTCAGGAGAATCTGGGGAAGATGACTCCAAGGGGAAGACCAAAGTGGGCTCACCCTTCAAAATTAAAATTAGAGGCCCTAAAGAAAGTGAGCCAGAACCAAAAAGAAAACCAAAGGGAAAGAAAAGAAGCCGAGCGTTGAAAATAGGTAGGTCTTCTGAAGAGGAGGAATTTGAAAAAGCGGAAGAAGAAGATGCTCCTCCGCAGCCAAAGAAGACAAGGACAACTAGGGTTTCAAGGAAGAAAGGCCAAGAAACTTCCAAGGATGAGACTCGGATTGTTGAAGTAGAAAGTTCAGGAGAAAAGACTAAGGTCTATTCGAGGAGATCGAGGACTCCATCCCCTAAAGAGACTATGCAAAAGATGGACCCTCTTCCAATGGCACCAGTTGTGGAGCAAGCTAGGACTACTTCCCCTTCACCGAGTTTACCTGAGCAGACAGTCCATCAAGAGCAAGAGACTAGTGAAGAGATAGAGCCATTCAAGGAGGGAGAACTCTTTGGTGCCGCAGTTGAACTTGGGACTGAAGAGGTAGAAAGGCACCCTTCTCCGCTAGTGCAATAGGAGGATTCTCCGGAGAGCGATAAAGGTAATGGATCACCTGAGAAGGAGAATATCCCTGTTAGAACCCCATCGCCTGTGCAAGAAGAGGAACCTGAATTAGGTGATCAAGGTGAGCAGTCTCCTGGAAAAGAAAAGGATGAAACAGTAGAACCACATGAGGAGGTGAAAGCAGACGAAATTCGGGTGGAGCCTGTTGTTCCGGATTGGTTAGAAAAGGAAATTACAAGGAAGAAACAAGTCGTTGTTGAAGACACCCCTCTGGATTGGGATGAGATGTTAACTAAGATTGGTAAAGGCAAGAAGAAAAAGATGGCCAAAGTGGTTTCCAAGATAGAAAGAGATGAGGCAAGCAACAAGGTCATTCACATTGCCACCCCTGCTGTGGATAAAACTAAAGAGGAGGTCACCGGAAAAGATTATAATGTGCAAACCATTAATCTTGGGCCAGCTTCTATGGAACAAGACATTGAAGAGTATGAAGGCTCCAGTGCAGTAATAATTGGGAGGTTAAGGAAAGAAACTCAATCCAAGCATGAGCTTCGAAAGGAAAATGAGAGGCTCAAGAAGTGTCTAGAAGATGTAATGAAGCCTCTGCAATCTCTCCACCCCTCTTCCTCTGCTACTCCTAGTTTCTTGCCCAAGGAAACTATTTCTGAGATTGAAAAGATGAAGGCTTCTACCCACACTACAATGGATTGGTTGAAGGATGTGCAAGTGAGAGGAGATAATGCAATAAAGGATGTCCTTTCGGTTGGAAAGGATGCAATCAGAGCCAAAGACTTGTTGGAGCATGTGCTATCTCAAGACAAGGAGGACATTGATCTTCTGTTGCAGAAGTCCAAAGTAATCATGGAATATGGAAAAGATCAGTTGGCTGCAGATGGGATTCTTCCTTCCTCCAGACTTAATGAACCTTGGGAATGGTTTGAGGCTTTGCAGATTCGGCAAAAGGCCATGAGGAAGATTCATAAATGAAAGAAGCTGATAGATGGTGACCTGACTGGAGTATATGATGGATGTATTGCATTTTTCGAGATTATGACTGGTAGGAGGAAAATTGCTCCTAAGTATCTAAGCTTAGAACAATTAAGGGAATGGTGGCATGATGTTTATGCTCCTGACTCTGAAAATGTCATAACAGGACACCAACTGGATGATGCAGCAACCTACTTAGCAGTGATGGATAAGTACCAGGCTCACAAGGATGATTGGAGTAAGATTGTTAAACAATCAAAAGAGGAGATTGGATCCATCGAATGTCGGCTCAAGATTTTTCCTTTGCCACCTGTCACTGAGCTAGATAAAGTGTTTTTGAGGGTTCAGGAATCATTGGCCCAGAATAAGGATAAGGGAGGCGGTAGTTAATGCCCATTTTGAGATTTGTGCTTCCCTATTATTATAGGGCATGTGTTGATCTGGGCTACATTGGGGAATGTGTCTAGGCCAACCTTGATGATGTATCGGCATTTAATGTGTGCCTTATTTTGAAATTCCTAAGGCCGACTTGTTTTGGCTGTTTTATTTTGTAAATGTTGGTTGGGCCGACCTATTTTAAGAATTTGCTATAAATGGCATCATGGCCTCTTTGTAAGGGTCGGCTAGAAAAAGATAATAGAGACAAGTTAGATCAAAAGAGCTAGAGCATTTTGTAGTAGGGATAATAGTCAATTTATTAAAGCAAATATTGTAACTGAACAGTGGAATTGTTGCAGCGTTTTTGTAATCTAATACAATTGAAGACATTGTGGTTTTCCTGGTGAAATCTATTGTGTTTGTTTATCTTGCATGGTTCCTGTTGTTCCATCTTTCAAATTGCTTAAAGATTTAGGATTTAGTGTTTAGATTTGGATTAGCTTGGTGAATGATGTTCATGATTTCATATTTGGAATGTTTGTAGCAATGTCGGGTCTATACTCCCAGTAACTATCTTATTATAGTAGGCTGGTGAAGTCAACCTGGACCGTATATTTATTTGTGCTTAGTTCGATTGTGGATGAATATCTATGATTTGAAAATCTATATACCTTAGAAGATTGCACCGTTCTTGTGATATTGCATTTTTGGTTAAACAAGAATTGGTTATTTGAGATTGGTCCATTCCAAATATCTGTCATTTGCATTGCTCATTCTAAGAATAGTTTAGATCTCATCACATCCTTGCACCCTTATCTTTTGCTATTTCTTTATCATCTGGTTAGATTTAGGATTTGAGGTTATCATATTGCAAGATCTGATAGATTGAAAAGACACAGTTTGCTTGTAGTAAGGTCCGATTGTGATTACCAGCATTTCATATTTTATCTGAGTTGTTTATGCATTGTCATGACCTGACACCTGAGAGACCTTGGGGTAATTTTCAGTAATTTGTTGTTGAGAATTACCTTTCAAGAGAGATAGAATATTGCATTATGTCTGAGTTGTTGATGTGCAGAAAACACCATCAACAGATTGGCGCTAGAAGGAGGGCCTGAATGAGCACATTGGATCATTTCTTAAACGCCATCTCTCCTGAGAGATATATAAGAAGTACCAGATCCACCTCAGGAGAAGAAGATTTACAAGAATTATAGTTCCCCACTAGGTCAAGAAGGACTCAAGAAAGGGGAGAGTCATCATCACCCATCCCTTCACCAGTATCCTCTACATCTTCACTTCCTGAAGTTGAAGCTATACCCATCCCTGAGGCAGTTCCCATCCAACAACCTCAGCCTATCATCAACCAACCACCACCCCCACTTTTACCAATGGCTTGCCTTGCTAATAATCTATCTCCCTTATGCTTCCAAGCCTACAATGTTATGCCCAAGAGCCCTGAACACTTCTGTTCAAAATTCCATGTTAATGACCCAAACAGGACTGCGGAGGAACATATAAGGATTTTCCAAACCTGTCTCAAAGATAGAGGGATTGTTCATGAGGATGTTGCCTGTAGGTTGTTTCCTTATTCACTAGGAGAAGAAGCCTTTTACTGGTACAATCACCTCCCTTCTGGTTCAATTCTTAATTGGAATGATCTTGAAACTGCATTTTTACAGAAGTTCAGAATACCCATTAGTGCCAATGAGTTATATCTGCAATTCACTAAAGTCAAGAGAGAGGTTAATGAACCAATATCCAGTTTCAATAATAGGTTTCACCGTGCGTACACCAGACTTCAAGACCCTTATGTTTTGGATAATAATACAGCCTTGGGAGTCTATTACGAAGCCTTGGATAGCCTTACAGTGACCTTTCTGAAGTGGAGACCTAATCCTCCGGCTAACTTAACTGATGCCTATACAGAAGCCGTCAAGCTTAGCACAGATTTGAGACAACACTTGACTGGACCATTGCCTTCTTTAGGACCAATTGCACATCCCAATTAGGTTCAAGCAGTGAATCAGGCTCTTACAAACCATACCCCAATCATGAATCCAGTACCTCAGTTACCTTTGGTGCCACACCCTGGTCCTCCTATGAGCCAGTTCTCTCCTATGATGAATTTTCCCCAGCAACAGGTTAACCAGCCCATGTATCAGCCACAGCCAAATAGTTTCCCTGCTTATCTGCAGAATTCTGAGGTGTTGCATCAGTCTATGGGATCTGCTACAATGCCCGTCCCTCCCCAGAGTAATCTAAACCAGATCCCTTATCGAGATCCAAATAGGGAGAGGATTGATGAAATGGCTGAACAAATAAAGAAGTTAAACCTAGAGGTGACCTATTTAAGAAATCAAAACAGCCAATTACAAGCTGCCCAGAAGAGTATGCAGTCCAATCAGAACAGAGAATTGCCACAAGGGCAGAATTTTGACAGAGGACAGCGTAATGAAAGAGGATTCTATAATGACAGGGGATACAATCAGGATAAGGGTTACAACAATGACAGAGGATTTAATAATGATAGGAGACAAAATTTCGATAGAGGACAAGGTAGTGGATCAGGATTTGATAAGAGGCAATCATAAGGACAAAGCAGGACATGGAATACAGGACCTAATAATGGAGGAGTCCCCACCCCATTGGATCAACCAGTTAATCAAATTGTCAACCAATCTGCAAATCAACCAGTCAGTCAAGACAAGCCTCCCAATGGTGTATATTTGGCTGAAGCTGCCCTGTCAGGATGGTGTAGGCTCCATAAGACAAACCAGCATTCAGAATTAGAATGTCCAAAGTTCCAAACTGTAGCCTCCATCTTCCAGTATGAGGTGGAGAATAATGCAAATGGACAGGAGATTGTTCCCTCCACCCCTTATGACTCTCCTGTGTTAGTGTTAAATCATGCTCCCTTTCCAGCAAGTAAGGAAAATGTACTAGAAGAAGAATTTGATCCCCATGAAGACAAAACAGATCAAATCTGTAATGGAGATGAGGTTGCTCGATTATTCAATGAAGAAGCAATGAATGATAATGGCCCTCTGGATCAGGAAGAGGCTTATGTTGAAGAAGTACAAATGTTCCAGAGGCAAGGTCTGAGAGATATGCCTCATAGGCTCCCACAAGCTGGGGGACCTTTCACCACTTCCATTCCTCCAAATAATTTCAATACCCCTCCGGATCCTAATGCTAGCAATAATCCATCCTTCCCACATGTTTCCAGGCAGTACCTTTCGAAGGAAAGACAAGCTCAAACTGACCTACAGAAGGAAAAGGTTGTTCAAGCAAGCAAAGACAAGGTGGAGGAACCTTCTAGAGAAGTCTCCACTGATATGAGCGAGGAGCAAATGGCTTCCTATGTTGCTGAGGAGTTCAAGAAATTAAAGGTAAATCTTTCAGCATTTGAGTTATTGAGGTTCCCTGCAATTAGGAAGGCAGTTTTAGGTACTTATGATGCACATCCAGTGTTTTTAGATAAACCTTCTAGTGAGGATATCAGCAAGATTTCTAGTTCTCAGCCTGTGAAGACACAAAATCAGGCCCACGGTTGGACTAATTTGCCCCCTGGAGATAAAGGAAAGGAGAAGGACAAAATCCAAGTGGCTCAAGTAGATACTCAGCCAGCTTTGTTTCAAGGGAAGACATAAACCCCACCATTTCTGATTTCTGTGCGCATATTCGGTAAGAATCTACATAATTGTTTATTGGATTCTGGTGCTTCCACCAATGTGATTCTGTTTGGAGTTTGTAGAGCTCTAGGGATTACACCTGCCGATTCTCAGAAGAAGGTGACTCAATTGGATAGAACTGAAGTAAATGTGGTGGGAGAATTAAACATGATTCATATGCAGATAGCCTCAGATCCAAGGATTCAATAGGTTATCAATATTCAGGTAGCTGATATCCCTGATGCGTATGGTTTGATTCTAGGAAGAGATTTTACTAAGGCTTTGAATGGATATGTGTCTACTGATCACTCTCACATGTGGCTTCCCTGGAAAGGAGTGTCGAATCAAATCAGAATTGAGAGAGAACCAAGAATGAAATACATGATTACGGAGTACCAAAACACTTCAACTGAAGTTCTAATATCAGAAGTAGGTATGGGAAATTATATACTGTCAACACAGTATGAGGAGTCAGACTCAAAGGAGGTATTGATGCTACATATGATGCCTATTGATGCAAAGACGGGATCCAGCCATGCTACTGTTTTGACAGAGTCAGTTGAAGAAGAAGAGGAATCCGAAGATAATCAGATCAGCTTATTAGATAGCTTTCAAGAATTCATCAAGCAGTGTATTGTAAATCAAATTCACCTAGGCAAAAGGACAAACTTTGAAGAGTTACTCTTACCTAATTGGTGTAGAGTTCACAATGCTTCCCATTCAGAGTTGGAATGTTGTTTATGCCAAATAGCAGTAGAACAAGTATAGAGATGTCTAGATTCAACACTGACAAAGGTGCGAAAACCTCAGGAAGGATGTAAAAGCAAGAAACCCACATTGTCTGAGGGATCCCCCAGCACTGATAAGCTGAAGGGTGTGATGAAGAAGACTACTACTGCTGAATGCTGGACTCTCAGATTTGATGGATCCAAATCCAAACATGGAGCTGGGGCAGGGTTCGAGCTGATTAGTCCAAAAGGTAAAAACTTCTTTGCAGCCCATAGACTTCAATTTCACTGCACTAATAATGTAGCAGAGTATGAAGCATTAATTCATGAACTTCTTATGGCAATTAAGAAAAAGGTTAAGATCCTGCAAGTTTTTGGTGATTCTGAGTTAGTAATTAAGCAAGTAAGAAAACAATATTCATGTCACGATAGGAGAATGACTAATTATAGGCATAGAGTATGGGACCTCATTGAGGGATTTGACGCCTTCAATATTCAACTGATACCACTGCAGAAGAATCAAACTGCAGATTTTCTGGCTCAGGCAGCAAGCACCCTGCAGCCTTTATCTTTGTCAGGATTGAAGAAGTTCACTATAGAATTGACTCCTGTGCCATCGGTCCCAGACAATGTGACTAACTTTCAGGTATTTGAAGATGACAAACATATTCTTGATTTTATCACAAATACAGATGTTTTTGCTTCCCAAATCATTGATGAGACAGAGCTTGAGGAGGCAGAACTTGATTTGGAGGGAGTGATGAATCTGAGGTCCAATACTATTCCAAGGGGAATGGTACAGTTGGAACGAATTTTTGATATGGATAAGATCAAAGATCAGGGACAAGAGTCAAAGAAAGAGTCAATCAATGGACAGTGTGACACTTACAACGTAGGAACTGAGGATAATGCTAAGAACATTTTCATTGGCAAAGTATGTACTCCAGAAGAAAGACAAGGGATAATTCAAGCATTGCATAGTTTTCTGGATATAGTTGCCTGGGGTTACGAAGACTTGAAAACCTATGATACATCAATCATAACTCATACTATACCCCTGAAGCCAGGTGCTAAACCTTTCAGGTAGAGACAGAGACCTATCAACGCATTATTGGAACCACTCATACAGAAAGAAGTTTAGAAGTTACTGTCTGCCAGAATTATATTTCCTGTCAGGCATTCAACATGGGTGGCAAACTTGGTTCTGGTAAGGAAAAAGAATGGGGAGATTAGACTTTGTGTTGATTTCAGGAATTTAAACAGATCGTCAGAAAAGGACAACTATCCAGTCCCTTCATTGGATGAAGTACTTCAAGTGGTTAATGGATCTCAGATGATGTCATTTCTGGACGGTTATTCAGGATACAATCAAGTGATGGTTCAGTACGAGGACATGCACAAGACTGCTTTCACAACTAAGTGGGGTACCTTTGCCTACAGAAGGATGCCTTTTGGACTCATTAATGCAGGTGCTACATTTCAAAGGGCTATGGACATTGCCTTCAAGGATATCATAGGAAAATGCATCATTATCTATATGGAAGACCTAACTATCTTTTCCAAAAATAGAAGGAACCACATCTCTGATTTGCGCAAAGTGTTTCAGAAGTGCAGAGAATTTGGCATATCCTTGAATCCTAAAAAGTGTATCTTCGGAGTAACAGAAGGAAAGCTGCTGGGACATGTTATATCTGAAAAAGGAATTGCTATTGATCTAGAAAGGGTGGAAGCAATACTGAAGATTCAGCCACCTGCTAGCAAAAAGGTGATGGAATCTTTCTTTGGGAAGATCAACTTTGTCAGAAAATTCATTACTGGATTTGCTGAAATTGTAAAGCCATTGAATGCTATGCTGAAGCAAGACGCCAAGGTTGAATGGACTACGGAAGCAAAGGAGGCATTTGCAGAAATCAAAAGGGCCATTGCTGATGCTCTAGTACTGGTAAGTCCTAATTACAGTAACCCCTTTTACATCTATTCATTTGCTTCAGACCATTCGTGTGCAGGAATGCTAACTCAAAAGTCTGATGAGGGAAATGAGCATCCCATTTCTTTTATGAGTGCACCATTAAAAGATGCTGAGTTGAAATATCCCAGTGTGGAAAAGTAGGCATATGCCCTAGTCAAAGCAGTAAATAAATTCAGACATTATATCCTCAGGAATAAGGTTTATGCAGTTGTCCCAGATCCTGCAGTCAAATTACTTTTTATGTAAAATGAATTAGGCGAGCGTAGAGCCAAATGGGTGACAATGCTACAAGAGTATGATATTGAGATTCAGCCCATGAAGTTAGTAAGAGGACAAGGACTTACTCAGACTATGGCTAAAGTAGGCCCTGAACTGACCGTTCAGAATTATAACATTGAGGAGGTGTCTCCAGATGGCTGGTATGATGACATAGTTTACTACTTGCTGAACCCACGATCTCCAGGCCACCTTAATGTTGTGCAAAGGAGGGCTCTACGATTAAAGAGTGATGGTTTCATGTTAAAGGGGGCTGTTCTATACAAGAAGAACCATGAAGGTATTTATTTACGGTGTCTCAGGAAACAGGAAGCTGAAAGAGTGATGAACGAATTTCATGAAAGATATGGTACTGGCCATGGTTCTGCGATTGCCACAGCAAATCAGATTTTGAGGGCAGGATATTACTGGCCCACACTGTTCAAAGACGTTCACTATCATGTACGGACCTGTCACACCTGCCAGACTGCAGCACACAAAGGAAAGGTATGCAACACTTCCACTCCAATCGGTCACTGAGGTAAGACCTTTCGCTCAGTGGGGTATGGATTTCATAGGCCCCATCAACCCACCATCCTCTGCGGGACACAGGTACATTCTAACTATTACTGATTATTTCACAAGATGGACTAAAGCTTTTGCTTGTAGGTAATGTACATCTGAGGTAGTGATTGATTATCTAAAATCTGCTATTCTTAATCGATTTGGATGCCCTATTGCCGTTGTCTGTGATAATGGTCCTACTTTTGCATCATTAAAATTTTCAAATTGGGCTTTTGATCATGGCATTATCATAAAATTTGCATCCAATTACTATCCCCAGGGTAATGGCTAGCAGAATCCTCCAATAAGAACTTATTAACTGTTATTCGTAAGCTGTTAGAGAGGAACCCAAAAGACTGGCACACCCAGCTTCGATTTTCCCTCTGGGCAGATCGAACAAGACTTAAGTTGTCCATTGGAACATCTCCTTTTCACTTAGTATATGGTCTGGAGCCAATATTCCCTATTCAACTCAAGATCCCAACTTTGAAGTTTATAAATGAGTTTTATGATGAGGGGGATAGAAGGGAGGCTGGTTGACAGAACTATTGCACCTTGAGGAGAAACGAGACAACGCCCTTGAGAATTTTGCCAAACATCAAGGGGTAGTTAAGCGGTGGTTTGACAGGAAGGCTAAAGTCAAAGCCTTGAGGATTTCTGACCTTGTCCTATACTGGCATAAACCTCATGATCGAAAGGGGAACCATGGGAAGTTCGATAAATTGTGGCTTGGCCCATATCAGATTGCTGAAATACTTGGAGATAATGCCTTCCGTCTGAAGACTCTCACAGGGGACGATATTCCACTGCCTGTCAATGGGCAGTATTTGAAACATTATTTCCAGTCCTGAGCTATTTTCAGCTCCCTGCCTTGTATATAGTTAGTTTAGGTTGCTTTGTGTTTGTTTTGTTTGGTTAGATTAGGTTTCCCTTTCGTTTGTTTGTTCTGCTTTGGTTAGGGTAGGTTTGCTTTGGTTTGTTTGTTTGTGTTGCTCTTGCTCTTGGTTCCTTCTCTTTTGAGAATCCTTTGTTGCATTTGTATGACAGTGGTGACAAAGTAGGTGTGATGTTCTTGGTATTTCTCTTACAAACTCTAATCATCCTTCTAGGACATCATGGTATGAATTCTCTATCCAAATGTCACTTACCCTTGTGCTAAGGCAAGGGATTTTCTAGTCAGAATGAACAAGAATACATTAGGGTCTTATATTTTAATATTAAAGATACCTGAAGTTACATAAGGTCCTTATGAAATTTGAACAAGTGAAAAATTCTTTTTCTGCTCTAGTGCCACTATGTTTCTCATCCCTGAGTGTGAACTTCATTGTTCGCAGGTTGAAGTGAAAGCAATGAAAAGACAAGCAGTATATAAAAAAATATAAAAAATATATGGAATTGAACTCATCAGGGGGATCTGAATATCTCTACCGGGGCTATGGACGCCTGGCTGGCAGTAGAGCTATGTTCAGGAGGATCACATCGATAACCTCGTCGGGGCTATGGACGCCTGACTGGCAGTGAGGCTCTACCCAGGTTACTTTAAGAGTATGAATCTTTACGTAGCTTGTTCAGACCAAGTGCAGTTCCTATTGCAGCTGAAGGAAGAGAATGAATACATATGCACACACTTCGACCCTGGTGTAGGAAAGTTTAGATGACTGGGAGGTTCTTTGTTTTAATCAGGTGGCGGCAGGATAGATGAGTTGAAACCATAAGTTCTGGGTTCTTGATTCCAGTTTGTCATTGAAATGCTCAGGAGCATTTCCCCAGCAGAGTCGCCATTTGTTGTGCAGTTTTGCACACACGCCCCACTTTGAGTAGGGACCCTCTTTTCGGGATGTCTTTTGACCTTTGGTTTTATTGGACTTGTCTTTTCGAGGTCTTGAAATGTTGGTCTTGTTGGCTTTGGTCTTACCTTGAGGCTTGAATTGTTTAAAATTGGTTTTTAATGAAAATCCGAGTTTTGACCTGAATCCGGGATTTTCTAGCTCAGGCAGATTTTCTGGGTCCTGGTTCATTGTCCTTTTACTGCGTAATTTTCCGAATTCGGGTTTCTGCTTGAATCTGGGATTTTCTGGTTCTGACGGATTTTCCCGAACTGCGGTAAATTCCCGAACTTCATTAAAATCCTGGTTTATGCTGTATCCGCGGAATTCGTGTTCATCCAGATTTTTCGTGTGGCTTGGTTTTTTTTGAAATTCTGTTCTGGGCTCGGGTTTCCGGATTTCCTGGACATGTCTTGTCGGTCATTAATGCTCGAAGTACCTTTGCTCAGATGTGAGTATGAATGGATTTAAGGTCTTTTGAGCATCATTTTGAGTTCATTATTCACTTGCTTGCTGCCTTAGTGTTTGAGAGTCTTCATTTGAGGTCCTGATTGCTAATTCGAGCTGCTACTTGCGGATTGGTTGAGCGCTGATCAGAGTTTTCGTTGCTGAGGCATACGGTTTTGGGGTCGCTTCTTCGGGTCTGAATTTCGTCCAGGTCGTTCCATGGTGAGTTATTGCTGACCTCTTCTTTTTGTTTGCACCATGATTGGACCTTCCGATGTCGATTGGTAATTCCCAGGTCAACCCTTACTTGTTTTATAGTTACGTATTTATCAAATTAGGGTTTGACCCATTTTTCGTAAATCTCCATCACCCGCACTATGCACGCCTTTGTTTACCCAATAAATGTCGAATAGGTCAGTGTTGATGGGCGTTCGGGGTAGGGTTTTGCTCCTAGGTGCGTAATTCATCATATCTGGTGAGATTGGGGTTTTGGGTGTTTTGCTCAAAACTGCTAAGAATGGTTAAACCATTATGATTTTCATATCTTGCGTTTAGATTAAACTAGCCCCTACCTTGAGAAGCCCCAGAGTGCTTTAGATTGATCTTTGAGGATAGTATTTCAAACCCCGAGCTTACACTGATTTCCATGGCGGAGGTCTAGTCGTCAAAATTAGGGCATCATTGTTTCGCCATGAGGATTAGTCATTTGAGAGCTTTGGGAATTTTAATCCATGTGCATTTGAAATTTTTGCTTATTGGCATCGATTTTGGGATCATTGGAATCCAATAAGGGAGGTTTAAAGTGATCATCTGATTCATTGTTCGCACGGTAGTAATCGTCAGGTTTCCGAGGTGTCCGCAGAATTTCTGCGCACCGGGATTTTCCCGATATCTGTCAAGTCTGCGGAGTATAGCGAATTTTGGAGTATTTGAACCGTCCGCAAAAATTCGTCTTACCCGGATTTTTCCGGTTTCCCTGCCTAGTTTCATTCTTTTTTATTCTCGAGGCTAGGACTAATGGGGTAAGGTGCTAAATGATGATTTCTTGTTGCTAATGGGTGGATTTCATAATAATTACATAACTTTTGTCCGTACTAATGATCTATTTGGCGCGTGGTGTCTTGGCAGCAGGAATCCGTCTGGGTCGGATTTCTCCGAATTCCACCCTGACTGAATTTTCCCGGTTTACCCCATTTTCACGGATTGCTCTATTTTTCGGATTTTCAAAGAGTGGCGATTATTGATAGTTCTTAATTGCTTCATGTGATTTTATGCTAACCCTTTGATTGAAATATGTATGATAGTTGGGTGCTCATGACGTTCTTTTGTCAATGCAGGCTGAATCAAGCAAGGCTGCTGCGGGAAAGTCCAAAGGTGATACGGAGGGATCTTCCATCACAGAGGTAGAAAGATTAAGACTAGATACCAAGAGTCAACTGCCTGACAGTAAAGTGTCTTCTCTGTGGTCTGAGGTCTCTGATACCAATGTTGGAGCGTGGAGATACGAAGAATTCAAAGAAAGAACAGCTTAGAAGGATCTGTCGGTCCTGAGACAAGGAATGATGAAGTCCGACTAGTTCATGTGGCAGGGTTCCCTCCTGCAATCCAGTGCTATGAGTTAATACTAGAGTGTGCCCGGCAGTATGACTTCGACACACAGAGGGTTGTTAGCACCGAAGGGAGAGTCTTGGCAAATTTCAATCCCGTTTCTATTGCCCAAGCCTTTGACATGCCGGATTTTCCTTCTGTGTGTGCCTTAAACATGGATTTGGCCAAAACCTATTATGAGAATGAGCCCACCAAAGCTCAGCAGATGATTAATTCTTGGTTAGAGAAGCCAAAGTCTCCCTTTTCCAAACTGCCCAAGCAATTACACAGCGTTAAGTTTAGATCAGATATATATGATGCAATCACATTTTTGAGCAGAGTGGCAGGTTTGAAGAGTGCTGGAGTGTTGGAAAACTGGATGGTCCATGTGATCAACAAAATTGAACAAAGTACTAATTACCACTGGGTAGGACTCATCAGTGCTGTAATTGATATAAGCAATTAAGAGATGTCCTAGAAACAAAGAAGTTCACCATGTCTTCCTATGTGATGTATGTGTTGGCTAGATTCTACCCATACAGGGGTTTGAATCCAAAGGGGACATTTGGACAAGATATAATTTATGACATATACCCTGAATTGCACCTATGACACCGGGATTACAGAAGAGCAAACGATGCATTCACAATGCATATCACTAGGATGCTTCAAAATGCAGAACATGTTAGATTGTCTGATGGAGCAAAGGAGTTGATAAAGAAATATGGAGCTTGGTTCATTCAGTTTCCCACCTTCTCCTACATCAGAGTTGATGGGTGCCAAGTTGCTCCATACAGGTTACCTAGGTACCCTACTGACCATATTGTGCTACTGGAGGTTGTGAGACAGATATGTGAATTTGATGCAATTGTTAAAAAGGCGAAGCATAAAATAGGTTTTGGTGGGGATTTCCCTCTCAAAATTGGTATAGCTGAGGTATGCCCTTCCATCCAATCAGCGCATGCAGCAGGGGATGAATTGGTAGCTTATGGTTTCTCCTTCCACTCCAAGAGGACAAACTTTGACATCACCGGGGAAGCGGAGAAGAAGGCCACCAGAGAATACCATCACAAGGAAGACTTAGAGGATTATTGGGCAAATATCAAAGATGATTTTGAGGCAAGGAAGAAAAGGTACTCTAGGCTTCCGGTTGATGTGATTAGGCAATATAATGTCAAGTTGATCCCCGACCAATTAGAGGATGATGGGAATTTGGTGCAAGATCATGCATACGAGTCTGTCAAAGACAAATCAATTGGAGAGATAAACTGGGCTGATGATGAAGTGACTGAGTTGGAAGACCTGATGGCCCCGGTTATGAAATTTACTACTTCATGGTTGAAACATAAGGTTTGGGAGCTGGAAAGTGAAAAGGTACCTTGTACCTTCAATCTAATGGGAAATCTGGATCCCCTATCCACTTCAGGAGAATCCGAGGAAGATGACTCCAAGGGGAAGACCAAAGTGGGCTCACCCTTCAAAATTAAAATCAGAGGCCCTAAAGAAAGTGAGCCAGAACCAAAAAGAAAACCAAAGGGAAAGAAAAGAAGCCGAGAGTTGAAAATAGGCAGGTCTTTTGAAGAGGAGGAATTTGAAAAAGCAGAAGAAGAAGATGCTCCTCCGCAGCCAAAGAAGACAAGGACAACTAGGGTTTCAAGGAAGAAAGGCCAAGAAACTTCCAAGGATGAGACTCGGATTGTTGAAGTAGAAAGTTCAGGAGAAAAGACTAAGGTCTATTCGAGGAGATTGAGGACTCCATCCCCTAAAGAGACTATGCAAAAGATGGACCCTCTTCCAATGGCACCAGTTGTGGAGCAAGCTAGGACTACTTCCCCTTCACCGAGTTTACTTGAGCAAACAGTCCATCAAGAGCAAGAGACTAGTGAAGAGATAGAGCCATTCAAGGAGGGAGAACTCTTTGGTGCAGCAATTGAACTTGGGACTGAAGAGGTAGAAATGCACCCTTCTCCGCTAGTGCAATATGAGGATTCTCCGGAGAGCGATAAAGGTAATGGATCACCTGAGAAGGAGAATATCCCTGTTAGAACCCCATCGCCTGTGCAAGAAGAGGAACCTGAATTAGGTGATCAAGGTGAGCAGTCTCCTGGAAAAGAAAAGGATGAAACAGTAGAACCACATGAGGAGGTGAAAGCAGACGAAATTCGGGTGGAGCCTGTTGTTCCGGATTGGTTAGAAAAGGAAATTACAAGGAAGAAACAAGTCGTTGTTGAAGACACCCCTCTGGATTGGGATGAGATGTTAACTAAGATTGGTAAAGGCAAGAAGAAAAAGATGGCCAAAGTGGTTTCCAAGATAGAAAGAGATGAGGCAAGCAACAAGGTCATTCACATTGCCACCCCTGCTGTGGATAAAACTAAAGAGGAGGTCACCGAAAAAGATTATAATGTGCAAACCATTAATCTTGGGCCAGCTTCTATGGAACAGGACATTGAAGAGTATGAAGGCTCCAGTGCAGTAATAATTGGGAGGTTAAGGAAAGAAACTCAATCCAAGCATGAGCTTAGAAAGGAAAATGAGAGGCTCAAGAAGTGTCTAGAAGATGTAATGAAGCCTCTGCAATCTCTCCACCCCTCTTCCTCTGCTACTCCTGGTTTCTTGCCCAAGGAAACTATTTTTGAGATTGAAAAGATGAAGGCTTCTACCCACACTACAATGGATTGGTTGAAGGATGTGCAAGTGAGAGGAGATAATGCAATAAAGGATGTCCTTTCGGTTGGAAAGGATGCAGTCAGAGCCAAAGACTTGTTGGAGCATGTGCTATCTCAAGACAAGGAGGACATCGATCTTCTGTTGCAGAAGTCCAAAGTAATCATGGAATATGGAAAAGATCAGTTGGCTGCAGATGGGATTCTTCCTTCCTCCAGACTTAATGAACCTTGGGAATGGTTTGAGGCTTTGCAGATTCGGCAAAAGGCCATGAGGAAGATTCATAAATGAAAGAAGCTGATAGATGGTGACCTAACTGGAGTATATGATGGGTGCATTGCATTTTTCGAGATTATGACTGGCAGGAGGAAAATTGCTCCTAAGTATCTAAGCTTAGAACAATTAAGGGAATGGTGGCATGATGTTTATGCTCCTGACTCTGAAAATGTCATAACAGGACACCAACTGGATGATGCAGCAACCTACTTAGCAGTGATGGATAAGTACCAGGCTCACAAGGATGATTGGAGTAAGATTGTTAAACAGTCAAAAGAGGAGATTGGCTCCATCGAATGTCAGCTCAATATTTTTCCTTTGCCACCTGTCACCGAGCTAGATAAAGTGTTTTTGAGGGTTCAGGAATCATTGGCCCAGAATAAGGATAAGGGAGGCGGTAGTTAATGCCCATTTTGAGATTTGTGCTTCCCTATTATTATAGGGCATGTGTTGATCCGGGCTACATTGGGGAATGTGTCTAGGCCGACCTTGATGATGTATCGGCATTTAATGTGTGCCTTATTTTGAAATTCCTAAGGCCGACTTGTTTTGGCTATTTTATTTTGTAAATGTTGGTTGGGCTGACCTGTTTTAAGAATTTGCTATAAATGGCATCATGGCCTCTTTGTAAGGGTCAGCTAGAAAAAGATAATAGAGACAAGTTAGATCAAAAGAGCTAGAGCATTTTGTAGTAGGGATAATAGTCAATTTCTTGAAGCAAATATTGTAACTGAACAGTGGAATTGTTGCAACGTTTTGGTAATCTAATACAATTGAAGACATTGTGGTTTTCCTGGTGAAATCTATTGTGTTGGTTTATCTTGCGTGGTTCCTGTTGTTCCATCTTTCAAATTGCTTAAAGATTTAGGATTTAGTGTTTAGAGTTGGATTAGCTTGGTGAATGATGTTCATGATTTCATATTTGGAATGTTTGTAGCAATCTCGGGTCTATACTCCCAGTAACTATCTGATTGTAGTAGGCTGGTGAAGTCAACCTGGACCGTATATTTATTTGTGCTTAGTTCGATTGTGGATGAATATTTATGATTTGAAAATCTATATACCTTAGAAGATTGCACTGTTCTTGTGATATTGCATTTTGGGTTAAACAAGAATTGGTTATTTGAGATTGGTCCATTCCAAATATCTGTCATTTGCATTGCTCATTCTAGGAATAGTTTAGATCTCATCACATCCTTGCACCCTTATCTTTTGCTATTTCTTTATCATCTGGTTAGATTTAGGATTTGAGGTTATCATATTGCAAGATCTGATAGATTGAAAAGACACAGTTTGCTTGTAGTAAGGTCCGATTGTGATTACCAGCATTTCACATTTTATCTGAGTTGTTTATGCATTGTCATGACCTGACACCCGAGAGACCTTGGGGTAATTTTTAGTAATTTGTTGTTGAAAATTACCTTTCAAGAGAGATAGAATATTGCATTCTATCTGAGTTGTTGCTGTGCAGAAAACACCATCAACAAACTTCATTACGGAGAATCCATTAAAAACTTCATTACAAAGATCTTAAATATAATCCAGTTCAACAGTTAATGGTCATCTTCAGAGTTCGTGTCATTAAGTTAACTGGGATGCCGTGATAAAATTGGCTACATGCACTCCGAACAATTTTGTACGCCATAAATAGCATCCTTATCTTTTCACTAAAACTTAACCATTAAACTTAAGGTTAAAAATCGAAGTGATTTCAAACTTATTGAAAAGAAATAAAAAAGAAAGCGGTGAAATGTAAAAGTAGCAGGGCCACCAAACCCAGTCTTTTACATGTGGGTATTTATGAATATATGCAAATGCCATTCAGCGAGAGAGAATCTGCTTCGCCGTTGAAGGAGTACACAACCAATGCTTCCATTCCCAAGTCTTCCAGCATTGAAATGAAATCAGCAACAATGCTACTCATATTCCCAAAATGACCAGTATTTGCCATGCCCTGAAGCTCCAGTATTCGCCGTTTCCAACTCTGATGCCGAAAGGCGAGTAAATTCAAACAATTGTGAGTAAATGCGTCATTACTCGTTCACCAACTCGTACTAATGCTTTCATTTAAAACGCCAAGTAGCCACCGTCTCCACGTTATCTAATGGTGATAAAATATTGAAAATGCTTGTAGATGTGTCAAGCTAAAACCTTGGGCGGGGATAATGCAATGATAGTAAAACATGTCGAAATGACATACAAGCACATTGCCACACAATCACACTATGCATTGTCTGAAATATATCTAAACATCTATTTAGGAGAAATATATAACAAAATTAAGATTGTATTATTCACATTCGAAGTGAGGTCTTACATAAATAAAAATAGTTGTTGAATATATAATATAAATAAACTAATTCTTAAATAGTTGTAAAATAAAATAAACTAACTTAAAAATAATATCATATTTGAGATATTTACACTAAATTTTAATATTAAAAAATTAATTACTTTATCATATTAAATATTTTAAACATTGTATATTAAAAAAAAAACTTGTGTAATCAATAAGTCTTTGGTTGTGTTTAACAAGGAAGGATCAAGTCTTGTTAGAATAATAAGTTTGCTTATGTATCAAATAACTAAAAGATTCCGTGAATTTCATATAAAATCTCCAATATTTCTTTATGTAAATTAATTATTTTTATTTTTTAGGAATTGGTTGATAACGTAAATGTTCAAGGCCTATCTCTATCACCATCGCTATCGCGTCATGTGAATAATGAACCCAAAGGCCCTTAACTTTAGGCTAAATTAACTCCACCGAATGAATAATCCACCCCTCTCTTGTAAGTCAAATATTAGTTTTAATTACTTTATTTGTAACTAAAGATGCGACCGGGACAAGCCAATCACACATCTACCAGTGGATGCCAAAGAGAACTTTGAAACGGAATCCATCCATTCTTCAAATAAATTATCCACACGCTAAGACTTAATGCTCCAATACATTATATATAAGGTCTTAAAAAATCCATGTCAGTGATACCTGGCCCCGCAAAAAAACATCCATCACCCAAATAACTTTTTGAAAACCTTAATTCATTGAATGTGTTTAAACCGCATATTTTATAATGGATTATTGTAAAGGAAAACAACATTTCTCTTATAGGTTAAGTATATTTCTAAATCCATTTAGATTAGGTAATGGTTGTTGGACTAAATAAATTACATAAAGGTAACATTTATTTTTAAAAAGTAATTGTGAAAGAGATGATACTTAATTTATGATTGAATGAATAATGATTATTTTTGGTAAATGTTTTAAAAATGTGCATTGTTAAAAATGTGCATTGGATCTGGATAATAAAAAACAACATTATTTAGACATGTATATGTTCATAGAATATTTGTGTAAATCTAATTTTCTTTTAGTGCATAGTTGTAATGTTTTAGATTGAAAGAAGACTTGTGAATTCCTTGATTCTTAAAATGTGCATTCAACGTCTTTAAATATAAGGACATGACAATAAATCACATAAATTTGTGCTTAGTTCACCTTTGGTGAGAAAGATATAATCGTGAGTCGATCAAAATTTGAATTTTGACGGGTCAAGTATACAATTGTGGGTTTGATCTTGATAGTGAAAATCAGCCCAAACATAAAAGAGGCCAAATCATCATGTCCATTAGGTAAATGGAAGTACATGTGTGTATAAGCATGATAAATGCAAAAATAGGAAACATGTAGCAAGATGAATGAACATGTGGATGAGGTAAGGGATACGTGTGTATAACTATGTGTAATGAATAGGTAGATGACATATAGTAGATGAGATGACTTTGCATTAAATAATGTCATTTGTCAATATGTTAATATGTACCAAGAGACTCTCCTCAAAATAGAGGCAATAATTAAATGGAAAATGACACAAATATGAAAATTTTACCATTACACATATAAATAGCCTTTTATGTATAAATTTATGTTCATGTCATGTTGTCATAATTTAGATATTTATAAACGTTGGTTCTCACCAAATCTCTTAAAAACTAAAATGAATTCACTTATCTAATTATCAAGATATAGAAATTTTTTTGAAAAAAATACATTTTATGAATATAACAAGCAATACAATACAATTAATTTAATTTAGAGTTATGACATATCAAATGATATAGTTTAGAAAGGTAGAAAGTAAAAGGAATAAAAGTGTTTAGTTAATTTTGTTAGTTGGTAGGTAATAGTCCATGATTTTTATTATAACTTTTGATGTAGCGTAAAATCACTTAATCTTCCATTTGTTAGAAGCAAAAATGACACAATTAAAATTGGGTTATTCTTAAAATTTAACTAGGGTCAAGTCTATGTCCATATATTTGAAACTTTTTGTATGGATTTGAACTTTCTTTATAAAAATGAACTTGTGACTTCTAGACCTTTTGTACTTGTAATTAGACATTCATTTGGGTGTTTGGACTTGCAATGATAAACTAGTGATGTTAACAAACACTTTCAAGAGTTTGTTAAAGGAGCATCTTCTCCTTTGTCAAACCATTAGAATTTGATTCAATGATTTTTGAATAAGGATTACACACAATAACTAACCATAAAAAATGTAATAATTTCTTATTAAGTGTAAATATTGATGTAAACTAATAATATGATGAATGTTCTATGCTATTTAATATTAATATAAATCAAATGTGTACAAAGATTTATCTTTTTATATAATATTTTAACACACAAAAGCAAATCATCTATACTACATAAACTTAAACAAAATAAACTAGGACTTGCACCTAAAGGAGGTTCAAGGATAACACCAATAGAAAACTATATGCATGTTGATATGTTAGAGAATATGTGTTTGTGCAAATTTTAGTTGCATGTGGCTAGATTAAATAGTTAATAATAAGTGCTAAATAATGAAATGAAATAAACTTAGACAAATCTAGATTTTTTCTTTAAAGAAATTAAGTATTATCTAATTATGAAATATTTGCATATAGATTTAAAATATAAAGCAATGCAAATGAAAAAAGAAATTTGCCATCAAATTGACAAAATAAATAATGCAAATGGAAATAGAATACCATTCCACGACAACTAGTTTACCATTAAACGACAAGTAAAACTTGTTTTCTAATGACTCAATAATGATTTACAATGAGATTTATTTTAAACTCAAATCTCACACTAATACTAATGTAACTAATACTAATGTAACCTATCCACTAATTAAAAAATATAAATAAAATGAAATTAAGTTAAAATTGGATAATTCATTAAGTTCTATCAAAAACATGTTTAATCATTGCAATAGAAACAGCCCTTAAAATAAGACCAGAACTGAAAATAAAAGTACCACGTATACTCTTTTCACTTTACAATAGTTTTAAATCAATCTTCTTCAATAATTATTCTAAGGGTGGGGTTAGGTTCTGTACCCCACAACCGAAAACCCAAAAAAAATATTAAAAAAATATTAACATTTGACCTTTTAACTTTTGGTGGTTTAAAAAAATAAAAAGCAGCCCCTGACGAGAAAAGCCAAACCACAATTTTGTCCAAAGCAGCCGTGCATTTGATGCACGAGGAAAAAAGCTTGGCGGACAAGGCAACCGTTGGAAAAACTTCAGGTGACACGCGTAACACTCCGTTTCTGTTGCACCAAACTCGCTCTACTCTATGTCGAAAAGTGTCAGAGAAGGTACTTACCGGCGCACAAAGGGGCCGTTAAGTATTGCGTGACGGCTCTGTTAATGGCATTTTTTATCTCTCTACAAAATCCCCCGATGATTATTTTAGTTTTTGCTCCTGCGAGTTCCTCAAGCCGAATCTTGGCCTGAGGCAAAGTCAAAAAATCAGAATCGGTGTTTATCCAGCGATTTACTTGAATTTCGCAGGGTGAATTGAAAAAGCTTGATATCGCAGAGCTTTTGTTTGATCCCTCCTATACTATTGGGCTTTTCTTGGAAAGAAGGCTTTTCACGGCCTGTTTCTTTGCATGCCCGTGAATGCCCATTGATCAAGCTCTGGTTCAATTTGCGGGAGACATTTGGTGTCAATCTGTGGATAATGGCGGCTTCTGCGAGTGTGGATATGGTGAACATGGGCGGAGATGGCGTCGCCCGTGTTGCCGGAGTTGCGTTTGAAGTTCAAGTGGCGGAGTGGAATAACAATCATAATGATAATACCAGTAGTAATCATAATAATGGGTCGCCGCAAAGCGTGCCGAAGAGACTGAGGCGTCGGCTGATGGAGGCAGCGGAGAATAAACCCTCCACTCTCCAGGAAATCGAAGCCAAGCTCAAAGAGGCTGACTTCAGGCGCCAGGTTTTTGTTCTCTATCCGCCGTGCATCGTTTAATTGCAGGAATTTTGGCGTGAAATTCATGAATTTTCTGAAGTTCTTGTATGTTGACGAGTTGTGTGTTTGAATTCTCCCAGTCCTGCTATGCACAGGGTTTCTTTCATGTCTGCTTTCATTTTTCCATTTTTTTTCCTTTAAACGGTTTCGCAGTATACCCGGGCTGTTTCCTTTGTGTGTATCCATCACACAGCGTTAAATTTCAGGGAATTTGTTGTGGAATTGACGAGGTTTTAACTTTTTCCCAAGCTGATGAGGTTCTTGCGTGAGAATTACAGTAGACATGTTACGCACGGGTCTTGTTTTCATACTCCTCCCCGCCTTTGGTTTAGGGCTTTTGCAGCATGCAAGGGTTTTATCCATTCTGTATTCTTCATATAACTCTTTCATGAATTGCTAGGAAAAATAGTTAAGTTTTTACGTTTTCCGGAATTGGTAAGGAAAACAACAATGTTATAATGTTTTTCTTCTAAATTGACGATGTTTTTGTTTTAGAATTGTCGTACTCCTGTTATTCTCAAGTTTGCTTTCACGTTGTATTTTTTTTCCCTTTGGTTTTGGGGCTTTTACAGTATGCCAGCTTTTTATTCATTTTGTATTTTTCATGCATCTTTTTTAGAAAATTAATTGTGAAATTCATACGCGTTGCTGAATTGATAGTCAAATTGATGATGTTAATCTGTTGGAACGTACCTAGCTGGATAGCATAGGGTTTTCCTTTTTTCATTTGTTTTGTGATTTTGGAAGCTTGCCACGACTTTTTACTATTTTTAATTTTTTTTCATTTCTTAACAGAGTCTCTATGCCATGAAATTTGAAATTTTCTGTGAAAGTTCTTATTTTTTCTTGAATAGATTGATAAATTTTAGGTGTTGCAATTATTTTAGGGCCTACTATGCACAAGGTTACTTTCATTTTATTTACTTTTGTGTATTGGGTTTTGGCAAGATTCCTCAGTTTTTAACCTTCTTGTATTTCTTTTTACACCATTTGTTTTCAGATTTTTAAGTTTTTACGTTTTCCGGAATTGGTAAGGAAAATAACAAAGTTATAATGTTTTTCTTCTAAATTGACGAAGTTTTTGTTTTAGAATTGTCGAACTCCTGTTACGCACAAGTTTGCTTTCACGTTGTATTTTCTTTTTCCCTTTGGTTTTGGGGCTTTTGCAGCATGCCAGCTTTTATTCATTTTGTATTTTTCATACATCGTTTTTAGAAAATTAATTGTGAAATTCATATGCGTTGCTGAATTGAAAGTCAAATTGATGATGTTAATCTGTTGTAACCTACCTAGCTGGATAGCACAGGGTTTTCCTTTTTTCATTTGTTTTGTGATTTCGGAAGCTTGCCAGGACTTTTTACTATTTTTTCATTTCTTAACAAGAGTCTCTATGGCATGAAATTTTCTGTGAAAGTTCTCATGTTTTCTTGAATAGATTGATAAATTTAGGTGTTGGAGCTATTTTAGGGCCTAATATGCACAAGGTTGCTTTCATTTGATTTACTTTCGTGTATTGGGTTTTGGCAAGATTCCTCAGTTTTAACCTTCTTGTATTTCTTTTTACACCATTTGTTTTCAGATTATTTTTTATGAAAGTTATCATTTATCCCAAATTGCTAAACACACTGATCAGATTTATTATGTGTTGGAATTATCCGCGTATTGTATTCACAGTGTTGCTTTCATGTTTTTCTTGGGTTTTGGGATATTGGAAACATGGCAGGGTTTTGTCCATTTTCATCAGGGGAATTAATTATCCAGGTATTCAAATTTGCAGCAATTTCATGAGTGGCTGGCAAACAAAGCTCGTTCAAAGCCGAAAAGTCCCACACGTTCTGCTAATCCTGGAGACTTGGCCCAGCGCCTTGAAGCCAAGCTATCTGCCGCTGAGCAAAAGAGGTATTATTTTCTTGTTAGTTTTTGGCTTACTTGCAGCCATTCCTAGGGTTGAACACTTTAAACTGATTGATAAATGAAAACTCCTAAATATTATTTTCTTGTTACAATTATTCTTATTATTGTTACACTCTTATATTCTTGGGTTGTGGTTTTACTTCTAACCATGTTTAGGATTAGCTCAGAATTTTTAAACTAACTGATAAATCTGTTATTCCATATCAGGCTTGTTTTTTGAATTTGGCATCCACCAATCAAAGGAAAATAGTTGGTAATTAATATTTGTCAATTGCTTTTTATGAAAACTATTGTGTTTTTTACACATTTAAATGAAAACATGCCCCAGTTTCTGCGAAACAGTATTTTCTATATTTTTGATATAATAAACTATTTTTTATTTTAGGTCAAAACAGTCTAAAGAAATTTAGAAAAATGTTTTAAGATTATTATTAAACTTAAAAAGGTACAGTTCAATATCAAATTTTATTTGTTGGCAAAATTTTCTAAATTTTCTAATCATCCAAAATAACTTTACATTATTTTCTTATTTTATATTAGCATTTTCTATTTTATTATATATATGTTATATGTATACATGGGGTAAAACAGGGTCTAAACTGGCATTTTACAAAATTTTAAGCCTGTCACTTCACTTAAATTGAAAGCCTGTTCCACATGATTAATTGATAATTAATGAATCATGGTTGTTCTATAATGAGCATGTAATCAATATGTAAGCCATTTCTTGGCGAGCGCTGCAAAATGTCCTTGTATCCTTAGCCAAGAAAGGAGTAGAGTTTAATGTAAAATTTTATTAGTTGGTCAAAATTTCTGGTTTTCCAAAAATAACCTTTCATCATTTTGTGGAACAGGCTTGTCAATTTATGTGAAGATATGACAAGCTTAAAATTTGAAAACTGCCAATTAAACCTTATTTTACAGGATGCATACATGCATGCATGTACAAATTTTAAGCCTATAAATATGTGTGTGCACGTGTGTGTAAAACATGTTTTAAGCATATCTGTGTGTGTGTGTGTGTGTGTGTGTATGCATGGTGTAAAAGAGGGTTTAAATTGGCAGTTTAAACGTTTTAAGCTTGTCATATCTTCACGTAAATTGACAAGCCTGTTCTGCATGATTAGTTAGCAATGTGTGTTTTATAATAAGCAAATAATTCACATGCCAGCAGTGATCCCACATTGTATTTTCTTGCATATAATCACTAGATCAAAGGCTGATTATGTTTTGTCGCTTGTGTTGAAACAATGTATTATTTTCTTGCATATAATCATTGCCATAAATGAACACTCCAGTAATTATTTTCATGTTGGTCTTATTTGGTTTGCTTCTATCGACACCTACGGTTGAATATTTTAAACTAATTGATAAATGGAGACTTGCTGTATTTAATATTGTAGACACCTAAAATGACTTCATTGTGGACCCTTACCTATTGGAGGGAAAAGTTTGTTGATTAATTGCCATTTTCTTTTTCAAAGCCATTTAGTTAGTTACCGTCTTAAACTGAAAAAATGTTCACATTTGTGTGGGAAAAAAAATTGGCATAAATATTTTTGGGCAAAATTAGTCTTAGAATTTTGGACAAATATGTTTTTTAATTATTATCAAGGTTAAAAAGTTGGGAATTCAATAGAAATTGATTAGTGAGAAAATTTCTAATCCTCTAAAAATTACCTGACATAGCCGTTTTATTGCATTTTATATTTTATTTAATATTATAGTAGGTTACATCATATATGCATGGCATAAATCAGGGTTTAAGATTGTCAGTTTACAGAATTTTAAGCTTTTCAAGTCTGAGAATAAATGACGAGCCTCTTTCACATGGTTAATTAGCTAAAGATGGTTGTTCCATAAGCATGCGTGGTGATCCCAAAAATTTGTTGCATATTATTAGTATTGGATTAAAAGCTGACATGTTTTATGGTGAAACCAAGAATTATTGACATTTAGTAGCTTGTGCACATTTTCTAATTTTTATTTAGCTCTGTATTGAACACAATCAATGTTTGGATGGATGCATGTGAAATTTAAAGCAGGTCACTCATTCTTAAAGAGAAGTGGCAAAAAATATTTGTATTTAGTTTTTATGTTAAATAATGTGTTTTATCTTAACAAATTGCTTGCCATAGTTATAACTAATATCAGTGTTTAAGTTTAACATGTTTTTTCTTAACAAAATTGCTTGATAGAGATCAACTAAGCAGTGGGTTTGCGGTAAAATTCAGACAATTCCATGACAAATTCCACTGCAAAGTGCAAGTTTGATAAGATAAATCGTATCTGAAATTTTTTAAGGAATGGTGCAATTTATCTTAATTCCATTGAACTAAATAAACATTATGATGTTCCTTTCCATCCTGCTGATGTTCCTTAGATGACTGTTGGTACCTTTACCTCTTTAGATGAACAGACGTGAAACTTGATGCTAAACTTTATCAAAGTTGAAGGGTTATGTACCATGAATATTGAAAGGTATAAAATGTGGTTGAGTAAGAGAAGCAGTAGAAAATATCCTATATAAGGTTTAATGTTATTTTTTCTTAACAAAATTGCTTGACAGGATCAGCCATGAAGTAGTGCCTTCAGGTAAAACTTAGTCAATTCCTTGACAAAATATACTGCAAAGTGCAAACTAGACCAGATCAGTTATATCTGAGAATGTGGCGCAATTAATCCTTATTCCAGTAAACTACCTAAGTATGGTGCCAGCTTCATCGGTAAATTTGAGAGATTATGATCTCCCTTTCCACGCTGCAGATCTCCCTTAGAATTTTGCAGTTAGGTTACTTTTTGCATCTTTGCTTTAGATGAGCGGATGTGAAACTTGATGCTAAATTTGATCAATGTTGAAGGTTGTGTACCATCAATATTTGAGGAAAAACACTACAATGTGGGTGAAAAGGATAAGACGCAGAAAATATTCCTCTTTAGTTTTAATGTGATTTTTAGTTTTTCATAAAAAGTTGCTTGACAGAATCAACTACAAAGTAGTGGGCTTGACAATTCCTTGACAAAATCCACCACAAAATGGGGAATCAGATCAGAGCAATACAAGTGGGGCAATTTATTCTTCTTACTTTTTAAATTGAGTAAGTATTGCATAAGGTTCTTAAGGAAATTGGAGAGATTGATCTGTGCTGTCCTTTTCCACCTGGCCGACTTTTCTGCTTGGATTTTTGTGATTTATATTTACCTCTGCAGGTGAATAGATGTGAAATAGATTTTGAGAAATTTTCTATGGAAACAAAGTGTACAAGCTCATTTGATAATCCTTTTTGAAAAGCGTAAAGAGAAAAAAACTGAGGTTGATGTCTGGTCTTCTCATCTTGTTTGAAAGGCATTCAATTTGTTTAATAACTGTAGTATTTTTTGGTTTATGTTGACAGGCTGGAGCTGCTGTCACAGGCACAGATGCGTTTGGCCAAGTCGGATGAGCTTCGACAAGCTGCTAAAACAGAAGTCCAACTGCGTGCTGAGAGAGAGCGCGAGGAATTGGAATCAAAAGTCGAATCCCGCGTGCAGCAGGCAGAGACAAACAGGATGGCTCTTCTTGAAGCAGAGAAGCAACGGAGGGCTGCTGCCCAGGAGAGGATGGCGAATTCCATTTTGCAGCGGATGGTGCAGGAAGACAAAGATAAAGAGCGCATGGAAACACTTCATGCTAACATCTGTCAGAGAGCGGCAGCTGCAGAGGAGAAACGTTTGGGTATTTTAGAGGCTGAAAAGACTCGTGCACATTTATCAGTAATGCAAGCAAGAAGGGTAGCCAATTCTGTTTCTCTTCAGAGAGAGATGGAAATGAGGAAGCGAAAGGAGAAGCTGGAAAATCGTTTGCAAAAGGTATGCATGTCCAGCCTTAGTTTGTCATCTTTTTTCTTATTTTTTATATTCTGAGAGCTCATTGTTCTTTTTTGAATTACTCAGGCAAAGCGTAAGAGAGCAGAACTTCTGAGGCAGAGAGGAAGATTTGGAGGCGCCAGTCATATCAATCGCCATAAAATGGTTAAGCATGGGGAAAGCCTGTCAAGAAAGCTAGCAAGGTCATGGTCTAACTTGTGAGGGAATATAGAGGTTGACTTTAGGAATTCTGATTGTCCATTTTAAATTTTAATCATTTTGTTAAATGAAGTGCATGGCTTTTTTTTAATAGGGTTTGGAGGCAGTTCCAGAGGTCTAACCGCACAACCTATACATTAACACAAGAGTTTGCTGCATGTGAAATCAACCATTCTACTGTTATTTCACTTCCTTTTGAGAAGTTTGCAGCTCGGATACAGTCATTTTCCACATTGCAGTCAGTGACAGCACTTTTAGCTCGTATTGAGAGATGGTTCATGGTTTCACAACATAGTCATTCCAATATTGCTAGCATAGACCATCTGCTTAAGCGAATTTCTCTTGGAAATAAGAGAATGCCCTTGAATGGTAATAGAGCTGCAAAGAAGACTGCTTCTCAGGGATCTGTTAAAGCTACAAATAGAGGTCAAAAGGAAAAAGCTGACGAAAAGGAGTCTTTAAGGTATCCTGCACGTGTCTTTCTTTGTGCATATATGATTTTGGGGCATCCTGAGGCTGTCTTTAGTGGGAGAGGAGAGCGTGAAATTGCACTTGCAGAAGCAGCTACTAGGCTTGTTCCAGAATTTGAATCCCTAATCCATATTATATTGGATGGGCCCTCATGTAGTCCTAATTCAGCATCACCCTCTAATTCGCAGCGGCCATTTGCAGCTCAGCTTGCAGCATTTGATGCTGCATGGTGCTCTTACCTTTATCAATTTGTGGTATGGAAAGTCAAGGATGCACAATCACTTGAGGAAGATCTGATTAGAGTGGCTTGCCAGCTTGAACTTTCAATGCTACAGAAGTGTAAGATAACATCAGGAGGAGAAGAGGGTAGTGTCAGCCATGACATTAAGGCCATTCGCAGACAGGTCAAAATTACTTGTTCTCTTGCATTTGTTTAATGCCAGTTGAAAGTTTATTATAATTTATTTTCTAGGAAGTGTGCATTTTTATTGTTATCATGAGACAAGTGCTATTAAATAAAATACTAGTGGTAATTCCAGAATGTGTACACACTGTAGTTATTTATTGATACCAGTTAGACCTCTTTGATAGCATGTACATGGAAAGACAAGGGAATTTGGAATCTCTTTGTTCTAGCCTTAGGTTATAATTGGAGTTCAATATGTATGCTTGGAAGGAACTAACAACCATTGACACCATATACCTTAGTAATTAAAAAAAATTGACATGCTGAACTTTCATAGGTGTGGTCCTGTGTGGATGCTATTGCATGGTGCTTCTTGATATAATCATATATGCAGTTTATAGAGCATGAATGGATCCTGATAAGTTGGGGTAAAATATTTGACAATATAGAGTACCAACTTTGATATCGATAAGATTCTCTATCTTCTCATTTTCAGATCAAATTTCTTAACATTGTATTTTGCAGGTTGTTGAAGATCAGGAACTTTTGCAAGATAAGATTCTTCGTCTAAGTGGGAGTTCTGGAATGGCAAGAATGGGAGCAGCACTATCAGATGTACGATCTAAATTTATGGAAGCAAAGGAAAATGGGTCTCCCCTGCTATCACCTTTTTCCCCTGCATCATTTTCATCATCTTTGACTTCCCCCGGTTGCCAAAAAAGGGTTACTGGAAAATCAAAGAAGGTTGCTCGGTCACTATTTAAGAGCAGACCTGAAACTGAAAACCCTGTGGACACTCTGGGGAAATCCAGCAATAGTTCGGGGGACACGGATGCGAAAAAACTGTTGAATGATAATGAGATTATGGTTAATGATATTCTTCATGACAGAGATAGAACATTTGCTGATACTGTGTGTGGAATGAATAAGTCTTCAGATGAATTCACGGTGAGAACATTGAAAAGCTGTTGAGACAGAAGACTCACTCTTGTTTCTGACAGAATAAACATATAATCTAGTCCATGACTCCGTTTACATGTTGGCTTTGCAGGTGAAGATAAAATCAACAATGGAGACAGCATTTTGGGATTGTGTTAAAGAGTCTCTTACAAGCAACCCCCCTGATTATACTTGGGTTATTAAACTGGTGAAAGAAGTCAGGAGCGAACTTGTTGCATTAGTTCCTGCAAGCTGGAATCAAGAAATCCTTGACAGCATTGACACAGATCTCTTGTCTCAGGTAGTATTTCTTTAGAAGTCTATTTAGCTTTTGTTAATGTTTATTTGTGAAATCTATTAATGTTGACTTTGAATTATTGTCTTATTCTTCATGTAGGTATTAGAGTCAGGAAGCCAAGACATGGAGTATCTCAGCAAGCTTTTGGAATACTCATTAGGTGTTGTGTTGAAGCTTGCTATTCCAGCAAATGATAATGAATCCAAAACAATGCATGAGCAATTATTTCATGAACTATCTGAGATAGTAGTTGGAATGGACAAGAAAACAAACTGTTCCTTTGCACATGTATTGGTGAAAGGTCTTCGCTTTATACTAGAGCAAATCCAGGTATTCTTCTCCTCTTATGCCTGACCTCTGTAATAATGTATACAAGATTTAATTTTATGGATGTAAATGAGCCTAGTTTGGAAGTTATTTTATGCCTAACAATTTGGAGATCCTATCAGTGAAGAATAGTTCCCTTTTACATTACTTTTAATATTTTTAATGTGATGTTTATCAATTAATTTCTTGCAATCCTACAATTGATAAGCATTGCTAATTTACCTTTGTTAAGAATACGATACTTTGACCATGGTAGCCAATGAGTGAGTAATAATGTAAACAATCTAATGCAAAACCTTAAAAGCTTGATATTGTTGTTGGTTTGCTTTGGGCTATGGTGTGTATGGTGAACAGAAGAAATGCAAACGCTAACATACATTTGAATACACAAATTTTCTGATACTTGTTTGCATACATAAGTGTAGGAATGCACTAGTCATATTATAAATATGTCTATTGCTCACACTCATAACACTATAGATATACTGTTATACACACACACCCTGATAGAGGGAGATGCAATTTTGAAGGCTGGAATGTTTTATCAGTTACTTGACATCCAAATAACTACTTTTTATCTTTGTCTATGGACAGGGTAGTGTATGTATGTGTAGGATTATGTACAGATTATGAGATGTCTATCCCAGTAAGTTAATGGTATTTTTTAATTGTCTGTTACCCAGGTTCTAAAGAAAGACATAAGTGCTGCACGGATCAGATCATTGGAGCCATTGGTCCAGGGCTTGGCAGGTGTGAGATACTTGCAAGAAGCATTCACCACTCGCTGTGGCCCCTACTCGAAAGCAACACGGATGTTGCCTCAAACTGTTCAATGGCTAACATCTGTGCAGCAAACTGTGGAGCAGCAGAGAAGTGATTTTTTAACTGCATTAATAGATTTTAGAAATAGCCAACCTAGTGTGCCAAGCACACATGCCTCGGGCTTGCCCCCAGTGACATCACTTCGAACTGGTGGCCGATTAGACCCTGGCAGAAAGTCGCCAACTATTGCTGATAGCTCAATGTTGCCCACCTTTGCAGGTCTTTGTCTAAATCTCTGTTTGACTGGCTTTCCCTCAGTTAGTACAGAAATAACAATAAAAAACCTGTATTTGTATGAATTCAGTTCAGTTTTTTATTTTCTTTTATTGTAGGATCTTTGGGTGGAACAGTACAGGAGATCCAGTGGAATTCACAAGAAACATTAGTAAGGCTAGGCTTACTGCAACTGACAAGCAAACCTGATGCTGCAAATGAGGAGACAATGCCTGAAACACTGAAATTGAACACCGGAAGGTTACAGAAAGCACAGAATGATTTTCAGCATATTATTGTAATTGCTACCAGGTTAGTGAATTTGTGAATAGCGTATTGCCATTCTCATTGGTGTAAATTCAATTAACCAGAAATGTTTCTCATTTTTTATGCTTCAATATGCAGCATGTTGTTAGTGAGGCAGACTCTTACTGGAAAGGGAGTGCCAGCTACAGAGATTGATAGTGTTCTTCATGATGCAAATAAACAGTTGAAAGATATCCTGAGTAATCCTGCAGTCTCTGTTCACGACATTGGCCGGTTGTTATCTCAGCTTTGTATGCCACTTGGGGAAAATGATGAATCCAACCGGGAACTGATGACAAGGATTTTGAACAGGAGTCTTTCTGCAGATGATGCTGTTTTTGTGAAGATTTCAGCTGCAATACTTTCAGGTCTTCGAGCAATACTACTTGGTGGGAAAGGTTTTGAAGGGCGGTCACTTGCACTGTTGGCTTTGAAGCGAATTGGCGCTTCTCCTCTTATTGACCTGCTTGCAGGGGTAGCTGATGCTCTTGATGTCATTGCAACTGTAACTTGTCAGGTCCATGGTCCATGGTATTCATGTATAGCTGGGGAGATCTGATAATGATTAATTACTTATTTGTTCTGTACAGGGTTGTTAAATACCATAATTCTATGTAATGACTTTGTAAGTAAACATACGATCAGTGATAGCTAGATTTATTATGATGGGGCCCTGGCACATGAAGGACAAGTATCCTTAACATGTAATTTAACACACTGATGAAGTGTTGTTTGGGCGATCAACTCTTGTACATTCTAGTCTATAAATGTCTATTGCCCAATCTGTATATTGAAGGATGCAGACAATGTATTGGTTGTATTGGATATATGTTTACAATCAAGAGTTCTTATGTTGGAAATATGTCACTATTTTGATGGGTTGTTAATATTTATTACAGTGCGTTTAACTGTGTAAAATGATTTATTTTTGCCATTGTCATACATTGGATGCTTTATTCTTTATTTGATCTCTCATGGTCGGTAGATACTTTATTTGGGTTTAATTTCTCATCCTAGATGATGGTGATGGACTATTTGGATAGTAAATAGTTGCTGCTGATTTGGTGCTCAACATGCAACAAAGTAGCATGTAGGAAAAACTGGATAGTCTTGTCATATTCATAATTCCGATTAGCGTAAACAATTTCTTTTAGCAAGAATAATAAATTTAATATTATGCCTGTATAAAATTGAGAAGCAGTTATTATGGCCATTGTGTGTTTCCCTACCATGTGGAGAATTTTATTTTCTTAAGCCTAATATATAGGGGGAAAAATGCTTTGTTCATAATAATTCTTATGATATTAACTTTTGACTGGTGATTGGTATGCTCATATGCTCATCATCTTTTGTTAAAATGTTCAAAACCTAACCCAGGTGGTTGAAAACCTCTACTTGAATTTTTTTGCATTAAGCAATCTTGAGTCAAGGATTGTAGGTTAAGTTGAGGGCTATTGGAAGACAAGCCCCCTTCACTCTGCCTAAGTAATTGAGGTGAGGACTGGAGGTTTATGTAGTTATTCCGCTAGTCCCTTTGGTTTGAGTTTTGCAGACTTCTGTTCTGCCTGCGGTCTTTCTAGTCGCTTATGTGTTCCATTGGCAAAGGTTGTACACACAAACAGGTTTGTATTGATATATGAGTTCATCGAGACATTGGGTGACGAGTAATTGAGGTGAGGACTGGAGGTTTTTGTAGTTATTCCGCTAGTCCCTTTGGTTTGAGTTTTGCAGACTTCTGTTCTGCCTACGGTCTTTCTAGTCGCTTATGTGTTCCATTGGCAAAGGTTGTACACAAACAGGTTTGTATTGATATATGAGTTCATCGAGACATTGGGTGACGAGTAATTTTTTGCCTACATAATTAACATACCTTAAAATCAAGGTATTGTGTTGTGGACTATAATCATGTATCGTAAAATCAAGCTAAATGAAACAAGAGATAAACTATTTTATTATTTAGCATTTAAAGTAGTTAGTCTTTTGTTCATCTACCAAAAGCTTCCAATATTAATTTGAGTCATGCCTCAGCAACTGTATTGGAGAACTGGTTGTATTGCAAGAGTAAAATCTTGGTTGAATTATCATTGTTTATCTCCCAAAAGCTTCCAATATTAATTTGAGTGTCTCAGCAACTGGATTGCAGAAGCTGGTTTTATTCCCCACATGTTGGACATGTGTGTTTAGAGAACCCTCAAGGCAGGTCTCCAATTTGGGAGCGGGTAAGGGTGCCTTGAGCTGAGTGGTCTGGCATCGCCTATTTTTGAGTGGGGAAGAATATAAGGGGATGTTCACTTTTGAAGTGAGTGGTATTGGGGTGTTCCAATCCAGGATTGAGGTGCACCAGGGTGTACCAAGGGGTGCACCAGGTGTACCAAGGGCGCACTAGGGTGTACTAGGGGTGCACCAGGGTACCAAAGGTGCTCCAGGAGGGAGTTCTAGGGGTTCCAAGGTGTAGTGATGTTTGGGGTGCAACTATGTAGTGGAGTCCAAGTGCTAAGGCATGAAAGTGGTTCTAGAGTGTAGTGGAGTGCAAGGGGACAAAGTGGTGCACCAAGTTGTAGGGCAACGTAGTGCATGGAGGATGGGCTCACAGTGGGGCGTCCAGTCCAGGCGAAGGGTCACAGTGGGGCATCTAGTCCAGGCTAACACCAGGGGTGCACCAGGGTGCAGGATAGAGTGTTCTAGGGGTGTACCAGAGTTGCACTAGGGTGCAGGATAGAGTGTTCCAAGGGTGCACCATCAGGGTGTTTTAGTGGACAATGGGGTGGAACAAGGTGTTCTAGGGGGTGCACCAGCAGGGTGTTCTAGGTGTGCCAAGGGTGCACCAAAAGTGAAGTGGATTGTAGAGGGTGTAACTTCATGGAGTCCGGGTTTGGAACCTGGGGAACCCAAAATGAGGAGTTAGTCAAGTTTGGAACTTGCAGGATTGAAGATTGGAGCAGTTTGGTGATTAGGTTGGAAATTGGGAGATTGGGCCAAAATAGTGGTGCTCCTTGCCGATGCCTAGGAATCAAACAAATAACTTATATAGAGGGGGTGGTTCATTCGAAGGGGGTGAACCCAGTCCAATGCCAGGAGTGCACATAAGTGCCTAGGGGTATTGGGAGTTAGGGACTTCCAAGATACCACGAAGTTGGTGATGGTCCAGAGGCATGATGTTTCGAGAGCACTACCAAGTTGGAGATGGGTCCAACGCCAAAGAGGGTTTGGATGGATCATGGAATGGAGAGCTTGGGGCTCAAGTAGGCATGCAAGGTGGGAGGTAAGTCCATGGAGCTTGGATTTGGATGTGTGCATGAGTTGGTCAGAATGCATGGGATGCATGAGGAATAGGGTTCACCAACGGGGGCATGTATAGAGGCTTGGAGCCAGTCCAAGGAGAGCTTGCAGGTAGTCCAAGGAGAGCTTGCAGGTATGGACAAAGGAGCTAGCTCAGGGAGTCTAGTTGTCCCATGGTGGAATGTGGCTTGAGGGTTTAGGGCACTGAGGAGGCTGAGGTGGGACACCAACATTGGGTATGTTGGGCATGCACTAGGTGTGTGCAAAAGTGTGCAATGGAACAAAGGTGGATACATGAAGTCTAATATGTCACTAGGTTTGGAAGCTTGGCTTGGCTTGGGCACTTAAGGAGTATGCTAGGGAGCAGCCTGAGGGTGTATATCAAATGGAGGCAAGGACTTGGAGTTCCATAATGAGCCCATCTTATTGGGGACATATGGGCAAGAACTTGGTTGGACCAAGAAGTGTTGTGCAGGGCGCAACAAAAGTCCAGTGGAGTGGACACTTAGGCTGCATTGGGTGCAAGGAGTGCCAAGGGCACTAGAGTGGAGATCCGTGAGAAGGATCCACATGCATTACCATTCTGCGGTGTGTGTGTGTGAAGGGAAGTCAGGTGTTGGACACTTGAGTATTGGAGGCATAGTCTAGGAACAAGAAAGGGCTTGTCCGCAATGGGAGTCGCGAGTAAGGTTTGCTAGTGCCGCATGAGGTTGGACCTTTGTTGGACGAAAAAAGTGTGTTTGGGCATTCTGGTTGAATTATCCTTGTTTATCTCCCAAAAGCTTCCAATATTAATTTGAAAACCTGCCTCAACAATTGTATTGCAGAAACTGGTTTTATTCAAAGAGTAAAATCCTGTTGAATTTTTTATAAAAGAGAAGTATTTCTATGAAACTCTTTTCTACACAAGTTAAAAATGATTGCATATTTTTATAGGATGTTAAAACTTTTCAAGAGAAAACTGGATATTTACCTCATTTCCATTCTCATTATTGAAATATAGTGCTTTGAGAATGCTCAAGGGGTGTACAAAGTTGTTTTTTTATTATTGTAGATGCTTTTGACAAGAGTTATGAACTAGAGGGGCCAAACCCATACAAGAAAGTGCGAAAAATAACCAATGACGATAAAAAATAGTAAGGAACACCAAGAGACAACGCAATAATGAAGCATTACACCTTATGTAGGGGGGAAACAAAGCAAATGGTGAAACACCACTATTGAATAGAATCACCTCTTAAGGTGATTTAAATCCATAATACATTAGAGAGCTTGTTTTGATATTGCATTTCAATGCTTATCCAAATTAGGCCCCTTCTTGTTGGGATTAGGAGGGTCAACTAAACATGAAGAAGATAATCAATTGTCCTCATTGAGGGGCAAAGGCCATGACGAGAAACACAAACCACCCCCTCATCTAAACCTTTATGTATATTCATCAAAGATGAGACACTCTTTGAAATCTTCTTTTCCACTAAGGGATAATCCACCCCACTAATCCTTTCCAAAGGGAGGCCATAGGGGCGGTGGGAAGCATCCTATAGATCCTTAAGATGTTTATGATCACACCTTGAAAAACCACAAAAAAAAAACATGACTAGACTTGTGACAATTGAGGCACACCACAAGAGACCCCTCCAATTCAATTTGTTGAACCCAATCTCCAAGCTTAGAAAAAAAGTGATCGAGGAAAGGAGTTGCTTGTCAACAACAATGTTGACACAAAATGGAGCAAAGAGGAACCATTCCTAGTGTTACACCCCAAATGCAGAGTTACTATTTGCTATTAATACATAGGGTAAAAATGGATGTAATGTGAATTTTGAAGATGAATAAAATATGATTGTACCTTGTATCAATATGAATGTTATCTCATTTGATGATTGTCTCATTTGAATGTTATCTCTATTGATGTTAAACATGGTGAAATACTGCATATATGTGAATGAAAGGTTATTGAATTATCATTATTCTAACTTTGGAGATGTTAATGTTTACTGCATATTGTTAAGAACAAATGACTGTCATGTGCATGTGTTAGTGGATGAAGGTATGAGTTCCATTCCTCCAAGCGGAGGGGAAGTATCACTTAGGAGAAGATCTTGATCGAGTAACCGATAAAAGTAATTATTTGAGCATATACTCACACCACATTAGAAAGATTGAGTTGAGTCAGTTTGAGGGTAATAGGTAAGTCATCCTTAGCCAATATGTTTGCATTTGAGTCTTGTTTACTTCTGCATGCATTGGGTGATGTTTATTTGTTTGAGCTTTTGAGATCTTTCTTGTGCTAATATGATCATATGGACAAGTGGGATGAAAATGGAAATATGTCTATATATATGCACATGCATGTTAATGGGATCTAACGACACATATATGCATATGTATAGATATACCACATGTACACATTTATCTATATGATGGTAAACGTGAATGGCTATATGTGAAACAAATGTGAACATATATATGTGCATAGTATATACATGTATCCATATGTATATGTATATCGATACATGTGTACGTTAGAAAATGGACACGCTCATACAGATGCATCGATAAAGATATACCTACACATACGTGTACATAGAGCCATATACATTTATACTTATATATATGCTTACATTCAATATAATGTGCTTATTATATACTATCTTGTCTGTACTTTCTCTCTCTCTCACACACACACACATATCAAATGTGTGCTTAAATTATAGACTTACAATATATATATATATATATATATAAATGGATTTAAATATAAATATAAATATATATGTATATACATATATATAAATACATGTAAAGGTATTTAAGTATATATATATATATGTATATAGTATACATTATATATAAAATATATATAATAATATATATTACACACATTATATATGTCGATTGAAATAAACTATCTCTTGTTTATTAAAGCCGATTCATAAATTTGACTTAAAGTCAATATAGACTATGGATTGAAGGTTGATGTTGACCATGTCTTTAGAAGCCGATTTAAAAGCTTTCGACTGCTAGTAGGAACCAATTATCATTGAGAATAGCACGTAATATATGGCGTGGCTTTGCATTTGATATTGTTGGCTGAAGAATGCTTGATTTGGTTGACGTGTTTAATGAGACTATGCTTGACTTTGTCTCACGTATTGAGTTGTTTATGTCGATTCATTCACCATTTGGAATGATTGAAGTCTATTGTCATATTATGGATGTTGACTGAGTTTGATGGTGCCAAATGTGAAGGAAAAAGAATAGGGATTGGCGACACCTTTGAGTTTGATTCCCTATAGATGTCTTCTCATTGAAATAATTTGAATTCTCCATGTGCTTTTGGAATAAGTCTTTGAATTGTTGTCAAGGAAACTAGTCGATCTGTAGAAGGTTTTGTTGAGTCTAAGCCTAGTTGATCGCCACCTTAATGTTGAGTTGTTTTGCATGGAGCTTGTTGTCTTTATACATGCCTAAACTGTAGGCTTTGTGGTTGCTTGGTTGCTCTACAAATCGCTGAACCATTTCATTGTGAGGGACACATTCCTTTCAAGAGATTATACATCTTTTGCAATTCTTATTTTATGCATTATAACCAGCCATACTTTGCTTAGCATTGAGAGAGAGATACGAAGAGAATTCTTATAGTTTGTGAGGAGATTATATTTTGAGAGTAAGCTATCAACTTGAGGGGTGGAGATTATAGTGACATTTCTTGAGAAGCTGTTTGTCAAGCTAATTGTTGTTGGAGAAGGCTACTTTGTTGTCTTTAGTTTGGATAAGCGATAACAGGCATGAGGATATCTTCTTCTTTATTATTTTACATTGATTGATGTGTCTTGCATGCATGGATGTGATGTCTTTTCCAATTTAAGCATTAAGGGATGTAGATTATTTTGAAAAGGAAGTTGAAGCCATTATGTTGTTTTAATATTGTGTTTTTAAAGTACTCCATAGTAGGAGATGCGTGTTTATCATTAGTATTATATACTAGGTATGATTGAACATGAAAAGCACATATGGTGCATTTAGCTAAGTTATTGATTTAACTAGGAAAGCTTATGTTTTACTCATATGATAGATAATCCAGTATGGGAGGGAGATTAAAGTACTTACAAGTAAGTAGGATTATCCAAGAATATAGGTTATCTTTGGAATGATGGACTATCCATAGAAGGAAATACCTAACTTGCGTACTTACTAGTTAAGTAGGTTTATTTCAAGTAGATTAATATGTTGTGGGTTATTTGGGACGATGGACTATCTATTGAAGGAAATACCTATGTGTAGCTTAAGATAGCCTTAAGTCAAATTGGCCCTGAGTAGTGTATGTGATAGATGGTTTCATTCGAAGTACTGAATAAGAACACTTTGGCTAAAGTAGTGTGAATGTTCGAGACTCCACCTTAGTTTGTGTGACTACGGAGACTACACTGTCAGTTCACCATGATCCAGTACTACATGCTAGACAGAGATTGTAGGGTTACAAGTTCTAGTTATGTAGGACACAACACTATGCTCAATTGGTTGTTATTATCGATTACTCTACCAATCTCTCTGTCGAAGGGAAGGGCCATCTATCGAATGATAGATGTGCGGGGGACCGCATTAAGATTTTGTGGTTGGCAGAAAAGTGCCTTAGTGATGCTTCTCCTCCACAGTAGGTGACAAAAGAACCAAGATTTGAAATGAAGGATCCTGGACCGTCTTACAACTATTTGTTCTAAAGCTCTTTCAACTATGTATGTAATTGTATGCTTTCTTACATTGATGTATTTATGAAATGAAAAGGAACTCATGTTGTAATATGATATGCATCTTGAATGGAAATTATCAATAAAGAAAAGAAATTTTGTTATTGCATTGGAATTATTACTTAGTTTATTTACTCATTTGGTGTAAAATTAGAATTTTTTACTTCATAGAAGGGTTAGTACATTACATATGGTATTAGAGCTACCAAGTTTAGCTCTGGAACCTATGAGCTCATCATTTTTCCGTCCAACATTATCTAATGTTGTGAAATTCTTGTGTCAGGATGATGAATCTCAGATTAATGACTCAAAAGTTAGTAATAAAAAACAAGTGCTACCTCAAGGCCAAGAAGGAAAAAGAAGCCATCGTTAGAACCATAGAGGGAACCAACTACGATAATGCTATTTGGTTGAGTGACACTAAAAATTTTAGTCGCATACTTTCTCAAATTAGTGATGTGAAGAGGACGATGAAAATGGAGGCTATGTACAATTACCTACCAACCATCTCACTAGAAAAATTTGAGTCATTACAACTTTCTAGGGACATGCCTTCAGAAGAAAGTGTTAGTCCAACATTCATCTTTAGGGATTCCAGAGTTCTACCACTGGCTGAAGTAATATCAATTTCTTTAAGTAAAGATTCTGAGGGATATGTACCACAGACACTGCCAGACGAGAAATGGTCTCATGAACAAATGTCTGCAAAAAATGTAGACTACATTGTTGATGAGCACTATATTGGCATTGCCTCTCGAAACTATGTATCAGATGATAAATTTGAAGGTTATTATCCTTTTTGGGATAGGTACAAACAGATGAGAGATGAACAGAAAGATAGGGAACAACAACTGTCTCAGTTTGTAGGTTATACTCCTTTAAGTTATGTGTTAGAGAGTGAATCCGAAGGATACTCTCCACTCAACTATTTGAATAGTCGCTCCATGTAATCAAAAGGATATTGAAATCCTCAAGAAATGAATACAAATTATGTGTTTATCAAAAGAAGTGTATGCTTATTCTTATATGGAATTCTTGTGTACATGTGAATGTTTACTTTTATGTTTTCCATAAGATAATTGATAACATAATTTATTTTAACATGGATAAAACATTCAAGTAAAAACCAATCACATAAGCATGGTGAGGACACGAACTAATCCTGGTGGAAGTCAGGAGGTTGGACAAGGAACCACTGGAGTAGAGGCTAGGATTGACCAAATATTGGCAAGGTTAGCTAACCTTGAACAAGAAAGTTAAGGATAGGGTAGAAAAGGAAGTGCCCATTAATGATCATGAGGGAGAAAATTCTTCCCATGGGAATGGTGAAAACCATAATCATGAGAAGGAAAAATCACCTACACCATCTATGTAAAGGAATAAGAAGCTTGTAGTTTCCAAACTTTCCAGGGACATGAAGAAGGTTATTCCACCTAAGTTTGATGGAAGTGTTGGAGGTGATGAGGCTAACGTGTGGCTTGTACAAATGGAAAAAGTATTTTGAAATACGAAACTATGATGAAGTTACTAAAGTTGCATGGGGTGCATATCAGTTAGTAAGGGAAGCTTCTAACTGGTGTATGAACAAGAAGTTGAAACTTAACATCAACTCATGGAAGTTGACTTGGGGAGAATTTGTGGAGATTTTCCACAAAAGATGGTTAGCACAACTTTACTAGGACCAATTTTTTTTGGATTTCCAAGGTTTGAGGCAAGGTAACATGATGGTCAATGAATACTGGGAGAAGTTTACCCAAATTTTGTGCTATGTTCCCATATACCATAAGGATGAGCACTTCCGCATTAGAAAATTTATAATGGGACTCAATAGTTAGATTGGAGAAGTGGATATGCACAGTCCAACAACAATGGATCTTGTATATGAGAAAGCAATTAAGCAAGAGAAAAAACTTAGAGCTAATTCCACTCACCAAGAAAGAAAGGAGTAAAAGAAGGATGTGGAAGTTCCTAACAAGATAGTTACAAAGAACGAGAAATCAATGAAAAATTTCCCAAGGCAGAAAGGGAAAAGATTCCACAATAATGGAAAAGATATTAGGAGAGAGCAGAAAAAGAATGATTCTAGCATGGGTAATACCAATAAGGCTAGTGAAAATACCAGTAAGTCTGGAGAAACCATGGGGAAAAGAGGGCCGCCTACAGGATGTTTTATATGCAGAGGGGATCACTATGCAAGTGAGTGTCCCAATAAAAATACTGGATCGCAACCATATGGTAATCCATTACCCACTCAAAAAGCAATGTTTCAAAATAAGATACATGCAACAATGGACGATCGACAGGAAAAGTACCAAGTAACTCCAGTCGAAATGCCAAGTATTTTGTTTGGCCTACCTATTTCTATTCTTATTGATACTGGTGCAACTGAGAATTTCATTTCACCTAGAATAACTAAAAAATTCTCTAGAAAGGCGGGACACATGGCAATGTCTTGGAATGTAGAGTATGCAAACTAGACAAGAGAAAAGGTGGATCAATGTCTATTCGAGGCTAGGATAGAACTACCTAGTTTTACTACAGAAGTTAACATTTATGTCACACCTCTAGGATCATATGATGTTATCCTAGGAATGCATTGGTTGTGGAAACATAGGGCTATAGTAGACTACCGTGCTAAGACTGTAGAATGCCTAGATGATTTTGGAAATCAAATTAAATTCCAAGGGATACCTAGGGAGGTTAGGGTTCAACAAATTATGACAATGCAACTTATAAGAGCAAAGAAGAAAGGGTGTAAACTCTTTGCTATAAAGATTGAAGAATTTGAGAAGGATATAGATGATTCAGAGTTCCAAAGTTTACAGGAACTAGAAGATGGTGAAATAGATGAAACTGAAAAAATGGATATGGAGAAGTATCTAATATTAAGGAAATTTTCGGATGTGTTTCCAGAGGAGTTACCAGGGTTGCCTCTGAAAAGAATATTCGACTTCTCTATATATATTGTACCAGGGTCAGAACCTATTTCTAAGGTACCCTATAGGATGACAACCATTGAAATTATGGAACTTAAGACACAATTGGACTTTTTTTTGTCGAAAGGACTGATAAGGCCAAGTGTATCACCTTGGGGAGCACCAGTCATCTTTGTTGAAAAGGATGGTACATTGTGTATGTGCATCGACTATCGTATGCTCAACAAAGATACGATTAAGAACAAGTATCCATTGCCACACATTGACGACCTTTTTGATCAAATGAGAGGTGCCACTGTATTCTCTAAAATAGATCTAATGTATGGATATCACCAATTGAGGGTTAAGGATGAAGATATCTTTAAAATTGCATTCATAACCAGGTATGGACACTATGAGATCACACT
>VDFB02058242.1:269817604-269821019 GCA_007258455.2 Sequoia sempervirens
CTTAAGTCAAATCGACCCTGAGTAGTGTATGTGATAGATGAATTCATTTGAAGTACTAAATGAGAACTCTTTGGCTAAAGTAGTGTGAACGCTCGAGACTCCACCTTAGTTTGTGTGACTACCGAGACTACACTGTCAGTTCACCATGATCCAGTACTACATGCTAGACAGAGATTGTAGGGTTACAAGTTCTAGTTATGTAGGATACAACACTATGCTCAGTTTGTTGTTGTTATCGGTTACTCTACCAATCTCTTCATCGAAGGGAAGGGCCATATATCAAATGATGTATATGTGGGAGATTGCATTAAGATTTTGTGGTTGGTGGAAAATTTCCTGAGTGATGCTTCTCCTCCACAATAGGCGACAAAAGAACCAAGATTTGAAAGAAATTATCCTGGACCATCTTAAAACTATTTTTTCTAAAGCTCTTTGAGCTATGTATGTAATTGTATGCTTTCTTACATTGATGTATCTATGAAATGAAAAGGAACTCATGTTATAATATGATATGCATCTTGAACAAAAAATATCAATAAAGAAAAGAATTTTTTTTATTGCATTGGCATTATTACTTAGTTTATTTACTCATTTGGTTTAAAATTAGAAATTTTTACTTCGTAGAAGGGTTAGTACATTACACCTAGTTCTAGTCAACTCATCAAACAAAATGAGATCACATAGAGAGCAATATATGGTAGTCCAAACTTCTTAATCCCTATATTCTAATATGGTAAGTCATGGAGTCTAACCCACACTTGGACTTTTTTTATGCCAACATTGTTAAGATCCAAACCTAGTTTCCACTTCATGGGGAAGAGGTACAATTTTCCAAGAAACCATGGACCATCCTTTAGGGTTTGATGATAGTCATTGTGCAAAGAGAAAGATCTATCGTCCTAAGAACCTTTCATTTTCCAAATCCTCCTTGCCCAATATCTAAATTTGTCCAAATTATGCCTAGCTCCCTAAAACTTCCTCACAAGAGCGTTCACCAATTTGGAACTTGATTTATCAACGATATTGTTTGGAATTTTAATTTTTTTTCCAAATCAATGGGTATAGGAGGAAGAGAAATAATGGGATAAAAACCCTTGACATAATCCTCTGAGTTGGTGTAGAAAGGGTCAAAAAAATCCTTCAGCTTATGAAGCTACATGAATCTAGGCCACACTTGAGTGCCTAGCCTTAGACCCACTTGAGCTGCCCAAACCCAACACCCTAGGTAGACCTACTCTAGGAGCCACCATTAGAAGATAGAGGGTCTCATCCCTAGTGGGTTGAGACACTGCACAACCAGTAGGGCCCAAAACCACCACACACAAATCAATCACTCATGTAAGATTATGTGAGACAAGGAAGCCTTTCTTAAGGCCCCAACCAAAGGCACCATTAGAATCCTAAATTTTGCCTTATAGAATTCCAACAAAACCAATACATTTGCATTACATAACTTCTTCAAAGAAGAAATAGAGCAATTGTTCTCACACATCAAGTGATATATCCATAAGCTTAATATCCTCATTAAAAAGGATTTCCTTAGTATTTTTCTTCAAGATCTCCTCCTTTTTCATCATTATCTTCATCTCCTTTTGCAGTATTTGTTTCTCGCCTACTACCTATTCAAACATGTTCCTACTTCTCCATATTGCTTGATGTGCAAGAGCAGAGCATAGGATTTCTTTTGGACTCTAAAACATAATGTCTCACAACACAATGTATCAAACATTAGAGTTGAACGCGAGATTTAACCTCAAAGCTATAACTTAGGTTTTGAAATCTAACAATAAGCTACACATGGGTACAACTAATCTCTCAAAAAAATGCATCGTGCATAGGAATGCAACAAACAAAAATGCATAAAAACATACATAGAAACATACATAACATGATGGGATGACAAAATGTGAGGCCTTCCAGATAGGGGATAAACGTGACGAAGCCAACTGATGTGGGGAAACTTTACAACAATGGAAGGGAGCCCATAATGATGTCATCAAGTTGTTTTTCCTGCTCTTTGTCCTAATTTGTTCATGGTGGCTTGCAAGAGAAGCTATCCACGGTCCCAAGGCTGACGTCACTAAGTCAAGCATTTTAAATGGTAACAACCATTCATTTTGGAAAACACTGTGTTGAGAGTTTTTTCATTCTGCAAGTCTTGTTGTGTTGTGGGTTTTTTCATTTTGCAGGTTGAAAATGAAAGGTTGGAGGACAAGGGAAGGAGTTGCAGGTGGGGGAAACGTAAAACCAACTGAATTGAGGTGAGGGGTTTCTAATTCTTTGGATTGTTACTTGTTTCATTCTATGGGTTGCAGGTTTCGTAAAACCCAATGTTGTTTTGCAACTTGGAATTTTACAAAATAGTATGAATGTCTTAAAAAGATTTTGTTATTTAGATCGTAGGAATGTAATGAAAGACACTATTTTATAAACACCTAGTGTTTTCCAACAACCAATAACACCCTGTGTGGTTGGTTTTTTCATTTTGCAGGTTGAAAGCGAAAGGTTGGAGAGCAGGGGGCAGAGTTGCAGGTGGGGGAGATGCAAAACCGATCAAATTGAGGTGAGGGGTTTCTAATTCTTTGGGTCGTTACTTGTTTCATTCTGTGGGTTGCAGGTTTCGCAAAACCTAGTGTTGTTTTGCAACCTAGAATTTTACAAAACAATATGAATGTATTGACAATATTTTGTTATTTAGACCATAGGAATGTAATGAAAGGAACCATTTTATAAACACTCAATGTTTTCCAACAACCAATAACACTTTGTGTTGTTAGTTTTTTCATTTTGTAGGTTGAAAGCGAAAGGTTGGAGTTGCAGGTGGGGGAGATGCGAAACCGACCGAATTGAGGTGAGGGGTTTCTAATTCTTTGGGTTGTTACTTGTAAAGGGTTTTAAAACATTATGTGGGTTGCAGGTTTAGTAAAACCCAATGTTTTACAACCTGGAATTTTAGAAAACAACATGAATTTCTTGAAAAGCTTTTGTTATTTAGACCATAGGAATGTAATGAAAGGCGTCATTTTATAAACACCCAATGTTTTCCAACAACCAATAACACTCTGTGTTGTCATTTTTTTCATTTTGCAAGTTGAAAGAGAAAGGTTGGAGAGTAGGGGGTGGAGTTGTAGATGGGGGAGACATAAAACCGATCAAATTGAGGTGAGGGGTTTCTAATTCTTTGGGTTGTTACTTGTAAAGGGTTTTAAAAACATTATGTGGGTTGCAGTTTTATAAACACCCAATGTTTTCCAACAACCAATTATACAAAGATAGTATGATTGTAATGAAAACCTTTAGCTATTTAGATAGCACAAATGTAATGAAAGGCACCTTCAACATTTATAACAACTCTTAGGTAGACTATAAATGACGTTTCAATTTCCATAGCATGGAGATATAGAGAGCAAATAAA